>CAUYQG010162581.1:0-84070 GCA_963574415.1 Tarsius wallacei
CTACCATGCCCGGCTAATTTTTTGATTTATTGTAGAGATGAGGTCTTGCTTGCCCAGGCGGGTCTTGAACCCGCGGGCTCAGGCAATCCACTCACCTCAGCCTCCCAAAGGCGCGGGATTACAGGCTGAGCCACCGAGCCCGACTAAATTTGATTTTTAAATAAGTTTTAATTTTAGCTGATATTTAGTTTAATAAATTTTAATTTTAGCATTGCCTCAATAGAAACAGAAGACACCCTCCTCCATTCACCAGATATGCTTTTTTTTAATCTAAACTTCCCCAATTTTGATAATTCCATTTTATATGAAGAGGTATGTCCTTGAGAGGCATTCTGTGCACTTTCTTTTGATAGAATCATTGAATTGTATTAGCTATACTTAAAGGGGTGGAGAGGACAACAACATCTGAAGAAACTCTCCAGTGCCCTGAGCAAATTATGGGACCTCTTCTTCATCTCATTTTCTAAAAGCTGAAAAACTCATCAGTAATAATTCTTTACAGGTCTTGAAATCTTTGGAATAAATCATTATTATTAAGCCAGTTGAATATCTGACACACCAAACCCGTTGGGCACTGCCATTATATTACAACTGACTCATTCGTCTATAAAATGTAAATGGATTTAAATATCATTTAATTTGCACTTTACGTTTACCAAATAGCACCACCCTTCAAGCCTAGCCAGGGCATCAAACAATATCAGCTCATCATCTTTTCTTTTGACTCATTGAGCATATGAGTGTTTTCTCTTTCTTGCCCTTTTCAATCTGGGCAGTATTTTTTAAGAGCTCTAGAGTGAATCAAGATCACTGACTCCTGCAGTTTTAATATCTCCTTATTGAATTTTGATATCATATTTTTGAGTTAATCATGAAATGTACCATATATTTGGCATCTTTGGCAGATTCAATTTTTAAAAACTAAAAAAAAAAAAAGGAATTGTAATTGATATGGAATATTAACTGGAAATAGTATTAGAAATGTTCTATCATTTGCCTTCAGATTGTTTATTAATAACAGGATTGGCCTTTAGATTGGAATAGTGTTGATCAGCCAACATCTTTAACTCTGAGTTAACAAGTTAGTGATTTGTGTAGCTTTCTGAAATAAGTAAGACTCTGCAACAAGATTTTTGTAGTTACTTCTTAAGTTCCTGACCCAGTTATTGGGTTGCTTAAAAACCTGGAAAACTTTTAACCCACAGTACATAGCTGGAAATGAATACTTGAGCACACTTTGAAAATTAAAAAGAAAGATTTATTGAAATACTTTGTATGTTTATTTTACACCTTTTATAGTACTATCATTTTACCAGATTTTAAACATTTGTTCAGGTTTAACAAAGCACATTATGTAGTGTTTCTGTCCACTGACTGCAAAGTGCATTGTTGGATAAAGATATTTAGAAAACTCTCTTTAAAAATAGAATGTACACAATAAAACCTTCTTTTGAAATTCAATGTTTCACAGTCTATTCCTGACCTACATTTCCTGCTGTCTCTCCAACCACAAATTCTGCATTGTAATGAGTTGATTGTTGAGCTCCCAGTTTTCCAAAGAGGTCTTGTGAATTCCTGCTTCAAATCTATATTTTTACTTTTGACCTGGAATTCCTTATACCTCCTTTCCATTCCAGTATGAGCTCAGATTCTAGCTCCTAGAACATCTCATTCTTAATGACTGCAGCCCATGGTCATTTCACATTTACCTGAACTTAATATTGCATTTACTATCTTTATTCTGATTTGAGATTAAGCTTACATTACCTTATAATAACATTGGTTACCTTTAAAGCTGCCCCAAATATGTCACATGTTAGGTGATCTCCAACAGACATCCCAACATACAGTGGGTATTTAACAAATATGTTTGAGCCATTCTATAATTGATAAGAGTAGTCTGAATCAGTCAAAATAAGAATTACATATTACTTTAAAAGAAATGTAGTTATTTACTACTCAGAATATGCCTAGCTATCCAAATATTAACAGATAGGAGTCCTTGGACAACTACTTTAATTAGCACATGGATGAGAATGAGGTAAAACAAACCTAAAAATCTTGTCAGTTATCTTTATAAGTTTGTTCTGTTATATTAAACAATGCATTTATGAGAATTTACCATTCTGATTTTATTAAGTAGTGAATTTATCTTAGAACAATGGTAAACTTTATCACAGCATGCCTCTCCACTAGTATCTTGATCTCTATTAAAAAGTGAAATTGAGATTTTGTGTGTATGTGATAACATGAGTGAATGATTACATTTTCCTTTTTCTACCTTGAATAAAATATACTTTCAAATCTTAAACACAACTTTATAATAATTCAGGCTTCTACTGCTGCAAGAGAGCAGCACAGTAACTGGATAGTTTCTACTAGTTTTATTCCATATTAGTTTTAACAGGAGGCAGAAACATCTTTCTAAAAAATTATACAACAAAATGCTGCATATAGTCTAATTTTTTTTAAATCAACAAACAGTTCAAGAAGTATGATAGAAACAAAAACATACAAAGAGTGTAAACTATCATAATCTTGGCTACTCATATAGTTCAAGAAAAAATACTTTGTTTTTTGCTTTATGTTATGGTGTACCTATTTATAAAATTATTATAATTCCTCCCCCCAAATATACATTCCTATTTAAATATCATAAGAAATATATCCCATTTTACATTAGAGATTTATTTCTATCATCTATCTCCCTCTTTCTTTTTCTCATAGCTATACACACTCCCTCACACACACAGACACTGTAAACTTTCCTATAAAATTTTGCACAATTAATAGTAATTAAATAACTAACATGGCCAACTTGGTGGCTCATCTTGTAATCCCAGCACTTTGGGAGGTTGAGGCGAGTGGATTGCCTGAGCCCCTGCGGGTTGGAGACCAGTCCGAGGAACCTGGCAAGACCTTGTCACTACAATAAATCAAAAAACTTAGCTGGGCATGGTAGTGCGCGCCTGTAGTTGTGGCTACTTGAAAGACTGAGGCGGAAGAATCACCGGAGTCCAGCAGGTGGACGCTGGGGTGGCTGTGAGTGTGCCACTACACTCCAACCTGGGCAACAGAGAAATAAAATGCAGAAATAAAATCATTATTTTATTTGTAATACAACACATTTGAATATTGCTTTATAATTTGTATAATGTTTTTATATAGATTATCTCATTTGATCTCTGGCACTATCTTATGTGATAACTACTATAATATATAACCCTAAATGGGTTTACTAGTGAGTTAGTGAATCAGCACGTGGGCACATGTTTCTTGTGACTGTCCAGTGATTTTCTCGCAATTTCCCAACTAACTGCACAGTAAACAGCATTAGTTGTCCTAGAAAATAGAATGGCTACTTTGCTGACTTGTTTATTTACACATAAGTAGTTTTTCCATATGTCAGTTTTTGTTAGAATGATTTCTATTTTGTCTCTGTCTAACATCAAGTGCTTCTTACCCTAAATTCTGCATTTTTTTTCTATAAATGAGTGAACATGATAACTTTCACAAAATACTCTTCCCTTTCTATCTTTTTTTTTTTTTTGTAAGCAATACCAAACTACACTGGGAAGATTTGCCATTTGTGCCTATGATCATTTTGTCAGTCTCCAGTTAATAATTTACTTTGTTCACATTTTCTTCCTTGTATCATACAAATTCCTAATATAAATCTGCTTATTTGGCCATTCATTGAAAAAGTGTTGTTTGTGAATATTAGAATAGTAGAAGGGGGCAATTTTATGTATTCCCTCCATTTTTCTTTCATGGTACCACCTACCCATTCATTTGTTTATTCAATAGACATGGTCAAGTTCCTCCTACACTCCCTGTGCTCGACATTGGGGAGTGGGGTAAACCCAGTCCTTTCCATGAAACCCTTTTATCCAACAGAAAGACAGGAAATATATAAAACTTAAGGAAATAAATTATGCTCTATACTTGATCTAGTGCAATGAATGAGACCTGCAAGGATATATAATAAAAATTCAAGAGGTTTTCAATTCAAAGCACTCTATATTTGCAGCATATTTTACCTTTTAAAGCACTTTGCTATTTATCCTTCTAGCACAAATGAAAAAAAACCTCAGAAACTTAATGGGCTCTCTTTAGATGTTCTCTTAATCAATACGACTCAATTGTTAAAGGTAAACAGAAACCAAATATTACCTTTTCAGGAGGTTTATTGAGAGATAACTACTGAATGATAATTTATTTTTTCATTTATATTTGTGGATATGCTGATCTTTCAGTAAGGTTTTACTGAAGCAATAAGGTCACTCACTAAAATGCACATGAATCCATCATGTGGGTTAATTATGCTTTATTTTTATTTCATAGATATAGACACGCAGAATCTGAGACATAGTCAAAATGTTAATTATTTTATAATGATTAGAATAAATTAAAATAGGGGCTCTTTTTATATATTAATTAAAAGTTCACAATGGAAGCAGCTAAGCAATAAAGTGTGGTTCAATGCTTATTTTACTGTGAGCTTTAGGTTAATAGGCAGGAATATCTTGAAAAGTTCAAAAGTTTTAGTGCTGTCACTTTTTAATGCTTTTTTTTCTTCTACTTATTTCTTTAAGGACTTGTGATAACTTGCTATATTTAATTTTGGCTAATGCAACCCCTTTTCTCTCCTGGAAGGACATCTCTTAACTGTCTTGAAATCATATTCTGCTTCCCGTCTGCCTCTCTCCTTTTCAGATCTATCCTTCTCAGTTTCCTTTCCTAACTCTTTCTCTTCCCCACAGCTCTTTAGTGAGGAGGCCTCTTGTATGTGTACGTGTATATTTTTGCCAGTTGTGTGTCATGGCTCTGGTTATCTTATTAGAAAATCTCATTTTATTCCATAGATTGAAATTTCATCTATATGCTGAGGACTCCTAAATTGAACATTTCAGCCTGATCTTCTACCTGAAATCCAAAATCGTACAGTCAGCTGCATAATTGACACCTCCACCTAGAATAGGTTTCTCAGATACATCCTGCCCTTATCAGAATTGATTTTCCCCCTTCTTCACCTCACCCCAGAAATCCTCCTCCATATCCTGTCCCATTCCTCATTTCCTCACATGTACTTCATCATGTCCTGAGACCCTGATTTTGCAGCTTATGCAGAATTCGTCGACTAACAGTCTACTACACACAATTCTCTACATCTTCTCTGCTCCCATACAGTGTAAGACTCTTTTACTGAATGACAGTAATCTAACTATTTGCCCATCCAAAAAACATTCTACACAAAGCAGACAAGTTAGGCTTTTAAAAACCATGCCAGGTCAATGACTTTCTTCCATATGATCTTCTAATTTTTCACCCCTACACTCGGAATAAGATATCATTACTTATTTTGGTCTATAATGCCATCATCATTCAGCTTCTCTCTGCTTCACAGATCACATCTTCTGCCATACTCACCATCTTACTGAGTTTTCTGACCTTAATTCTGTTCTGTAAAAATGCCAATGTCCTTTCCACCCTAGGGCCTTGGTTTCTGTTTACAGTGCCCTCTCCCTAGAAACAGAACAGCATGCATTTTGTTGCAGGTGTTTATAATGCATCAACCCTGTCATAATGTCTCAGATCCCGCAAAGCATATTTCTTATTTCCTTACTTCCTTCCTTCTTTCTTTCCTCCCTCCCTTCCTTCTTTCCTTCCTCCCTCCCTCTCTCCCTCCCTCCCTTTCTCCTTCCCTCCCTCCTTTCCTTCTCAATACACTCACTTTTATTAAAGCATGATACTTTCATTCCCTTTGGGCATTACACAATTTAACATAGCAGGGAATAAATATCTGCCAAATTGCATGTTTTAGTCAAATTCTCATTTTTTAAATGGATCTTTTCTGAGGATACCTCTTAATGCTGAAGAGCATGCACATTCATCTGAGAGCGAGCTGCTGCTTTATCTAACGCTATCTTTATCTAAAGTCATCTAAATATTTGAAATATTCTGTGCTAACAACTCTTGCCTCCTCCTGAGACTGTGAATAGAATTATTTCCAGATGGTTCTGAAGTTGCAGCATATTGCTACAGTTAACAAAAAGCTTTTGTAAATGTTATATTAACCACTAAGGAGCATGTGCTACCATTAATTTGTGTTATGAGTTCCTGTTGTTAATGGTAGAATTTGCCTGCACATACATTTTTCCCCTTAAATCATATACAATAGAGTATTTTTTGCTAAGAATCACAAATGCCAAAGAACTGATGTTAGAATACTTAAAACATGTTAGGTGCACTTCTTGAAGAAAACTTTCAGAAACTATGGAAGCATTGCACGTTTGATCTTAAGGACAATTCTAAAATCTGCTAAAACAAAGCTAAGGAGAGCTAGATTATTGTGATCAAGGAGTCTATAAAGTATAATTCACTTATCTTTCTCTATTCTTGCATTTGTATCAAGTAAATGAATGCAAAATCCACTTTAGAACAGTATATTTCTTTTTAACTGTTGTTATGAACAATATAGGTAGTATATTGCATACCTCATTTATTGATTTATATTCACAGAATTTTAATACAATAAATAACCTTAACATCAGTATTCCTGCTATTGATCCCATGTTATTCCCAGAACATTTCCAGGATAGAGAGTGTTTAAAAAGTCATTTGTGCTTACTGTAGCTTAAGTGAGGGAGATTAAAGATTGCTTTATTGATTGGACCAAAGAAAGAATAAAGGTTATCACCATTGTTAGTTGTAAAACAAAACAGCTGAAAGTTTTGAGGAAAATGGGATGGGATTTACTAAAATTCTCTTCAACCAACTAGTAACCAGTTGATGTAAATAAAAAAGACAAATTTAAAATTATAATGCTATATCCCAGGAGGAAGGAGTTAACCAATAATGATTCAAGGTCATAAACTATGCTTCTTATTTCCTTACAAGAACCTGCGACTACAGTTTTTCCTGTTGCTTGCCAACTTATATATGGTTACCAGGGTAACTTCCTGTTCTAAATTATGCTGTATGGAACTTACATGTATTCTCCTAATTTAGACCCCAAATTTAGATTCCATTTGCAATAACTAGGATGTGGTAGGAGAGAACTCTCTAATAACTTAACATTTGTAGTTTCTTGCTTAAAATGAAAAATTCTTTGGTGGCACATAAGTACTATA
Source organism: Tarsius wallacei (assembly GCA_963574415.1). Taxonomy (NCBI): domain Eukaryota; kingdom Metazoa; phylum Chordata; class Mammalia; order Primates; family Tarsiidae; genus Tarsius; species Tarsius wallacei. The sequence continues at coordinate 7,134 of CAUYQG010162581.1, forward strand.
GTAGTATAAATCAATACATAGCATGTTTAACTAGGTCATAAGTCTAAAGTCTGATTTCTTTGTCCAAGTAAAATAAATTAGGCAGAAAACATGTTTTATTTCAAGTGATGATTTTTCATATGATTATTAAAAAGTATATAACAAAGTCTTATGTTTCTTTCCCTTTTGTGTCTCTTGTGGCAAAATATGTGCTAGAGATTTATGGGAATATTTTCAAATGGGAATAAATATTTATAGTGTCTTAGAGTATATGCCACTTCAGTCCTTTAATAAAACATCTCATGCAGGTATTAGAGATAGCTGTTCATTTTCTCTGGTTTGTTCAACAAGCGTGCACTGTTAACCATGAGGTACAAAGTAATGTGCTAAACACCAGGCATCCCAAATCCAATATTATACTTATTCTCAAGGAACTCAGAGGGAAAGATGGTGTCTTAGTTTGTTTTGTACTGCTATCATAGAATATCACAGTTGGGTGATTTATAGTGAATAGAAATTTATTAGCTCATGGTTTTGGAGGCTGGGAAGTCCAAAATCCAGGAGCTGACATTGGCAAGTGCCTTCTTGTGTCATTCCAAAGAGTGTTTAGCCAAAGAGTGAATGAAAAAGAGCAAAATGGGAACTCATAGCCTTAAGCTCTTTTATAATTTGCCTTAATCTGTTCATGAAAGTAGAGCCCTCATGACCTAAATATATCCTGTTAGGCTCCACCTCTGGTACATGTTTTTTGGCAGACACATTCAAAGCATGGGGGGACATACTCAAACCATAGCAGATGGCAACATATCAATCATCAGAGTATTTTGCGATAAGTTTTATAAAAGAGAAATACTCTGGGTGCCATGGTGTTGGTAGAGGAGCATTCGAATCAGATAATAGGATCCAGGACATTTTCCTGGAAGAAGAATGCATTAAAGATATTTTAAGCTGAGAGGTAGCTCAAGTTGACAGATTTGTATTTGGGAATGTTAACTTTGGTAGCAGTTTGGAGGCTTGAAGGAATGAAACCAGAGTGGAGACACGGACACCATAAGGTTGGGAAACCAATGGGTGATTCAAGGGTAGTATGATGAGAACCTGAATTAAGGCAGTGAGAGTAGGAATGTCAAGAAGGGATGCCAGATTATTGACATAGCAATGATTTCGAGCCAGGGAATGATAGAAAAGGGACTGTAGATGATGAATGCCCATGTTTTATAGGCTAGGAAGTGATAGACCAGAAAATTATGCATATTTGTAATCCAAACCTTAGACAAAGGCAATATTAAGACTTTAATATTCTTGATGGTAAGCATACAGTAGTTTCAGAAGCATTTTATACTCTAAGGTTAATGTAATTTTTAAAAGCTTCTGTAATGGTTGTACATTCTGAAAATATACATTTTATACTTTTTATGTATATTTGACATTTTAAATTAGAACAAATCAGAAACTAAAAAGATAAGTCTGATAAAATTGCTTTTAAATCAAAGCTGATTGAATCAGATAAAAATATTTCAGCAAAAGGTTGCTTCTTTGGTAACCTGATATTTTTCAGAAAAATAGTTTATAGTTCATTTCTAACCTAAGTTTATTAAATTATTTATGTCATGTTACATTTTATTGACTGTCACAATGTTCTTAATTCTTAATGGAAAAGATATTGGAAGGTTGTATCATTCAATGAGTAGTTGGGCCTGTAGATGTTGTTACTAGTAATACTCATAAAAGTGACCTGACCATCTGGGTAGAGTATAAATGTGGATTACAGAAGCCTACCTGATAGGCTTGACTGTTTTAAAACCATAGCTGAGATCTAATGACAAAATAAACTGTAGGAGAAAACAATAAGCCTTTATCAAAACATCTTCTCCTTTCTTCTTTCAAAGTGATAACTAAATATCAAGATCTGATTCACATTGGCCTCTATTAATTTAGGCAGCGTTATTATCATCAATATGACAATCACTCAGTTTTCACTTACATTGTGAAATGTGCAAAGTGAACATAAAGTATTCCACTAATTTGTGAGGAGGGGGATAAACATATATATATACATATATATATATATATATACTATAGCCCCATATATATAATATGTATATTGTAACATGTATGTGAATATCCCCCCTATTCACACCCACTTCCCCCTACCCTTATCTCAGCCAAAATTTCATGCAAAAGGCCCATAGGAAGAGGCATATAGGACAGTGGTCCCAGAACAAGTATCATCTCACACTCGGATATCTTGCCGCAGTAACCACTTTGCCAGAGACGCCATCTCAGCTACACCCACATTTTTATGACAATGCTGTTCATTTCCTTTGGTGCCACATGAACTTCCTTATATATCATGTTCTTAAAAACACTGAAAGTGTTTTACTTAGGACCATAGGTTTTGACCTTAGAAAGGTAAATAATTATCTTATTGAATCATGATTCAAGTGCCTACAATAGGCATATCATTTTTACATATCATTTTTCCCCCTTACTACATGTTTGCTAAGTAAATGTCTTGTAATATTTAAATTTAGGCACATCTTTAACTTTAGACAGAACTTTAAGAACAGCTCATTTAGTACACTAGAACAGTAGAGGTTGTCATAGTCTGTTAGCATAAGATAATCAGTAATTCCCGAGGCAGTTTAGGGCAGTGAATTTTTAGAAATTAAATGTCTTCTTACTAGAAATTGTTGCCAGAATATGTAATTAATATGATACCAATTTCCACAAAATGGAAATTTATATTTTTTTCAGAAGATGTTATCATGCTAAAGAAAAGCAGAATATAAATATTAGAGATTCATTACTGCATTTCGAGACTACTTATATAATTATGTTGCATCAATCCAAGGAAATTATATGTGCTTAGATATACTGTATTTCCCATGTGTTAAGCATTTGTAAACTAAGGACAAAAGTTTAGAAAGTATTTTCAAGTTTAAAAATAATGCCCTATAAAGAGAACATGAATTGATCAAATGGGCTTTACGTTCAAAATGTATCCAGAATCTCACCTCCACTCTTTTAACTTAGGCCTAAGCCTCTGTCATCTCAGAACTGAGTTATTGAATAGCCTCTTATTTGATTTTGTCAGAACAAGCTAGTCTTTTGCAGCAGAAACTCTCAACTCTTCCAGTCTCAGTGGCTTAACACCACAATATTACATATCTTCTTCACAAATGTCTACTTTAAGCTGGCATGGATAAGAAGACTAGCAGGAGCTTCTTATGATCACTCAGGTATCCAAGCTAACCAAGGCTACGCCATGTACAAGGTCACCAGCTGGAGCAGTAGGGGAAGAATGACTGCAGAATCCCACAGCCTCAGCATAGAAGTGACACATGTCACTAATGCCCACCTTTCATTGCCTAACACCCATCCTGTGGCCCCACCTAACTGCAGAGGGATTGGGAAACATACCGTCTTTTATCCCCAGGCCAGAAAAAGGGAACTGGATACACTGAGCACTTATAATGTCTCTCACAGTGGTTTGGAAGATTCTATCTCTTCCTTGCTACAAGACAGTTTCAACAGGGCAACCATAAATGGTCATTTTGATATGTCAGATTATATCACTCCTCTACTTGAAATATGCAGATTGAACAATTATAATGCTATGAGAAAGCGATTGGCAGTAGCGGAAAACTGTCAAAGGAGGGGGTGGTGGGACTGGCAGTTGAGGGAAACTGCTAGGGGAGGGAGAGGCATACCTCACCAACAAGGGTACCTGCATGATCAATGTTTGTATACCTAACCCTGAATTATACCTCACATCTTTATAATAAATAAATAAATTTTTAAAAATAGAAAATAAAAAAAAAAAGAAATATACAGATGGCTCCATATTTCACTCAGAGGAAAAACCTATGTTTTAACTATAAAGCACAAAGCCCAACATATGAGGAGGACGTCCCAAAAACTTGGAATTATCTTTTGGAGGGTAGGCCCCTTGTTAGTACACTTGGAATTTGTTCCTCTGGATCAAACAGTCAACCAAAGCTTTTATCTGGAAGTTCTAAGAGGGTTGTATCAGGATAGGCGGAAGAAACGTATCAGGAGGTTCTAAGAGGGTTGTATCAGGATTTGTGGCAAACAGGGGACTGGTTCTTCCACCATGACAACACACCTGCCCACACTGTGCTGAGTGTTCAGCAGTTTTTGACCAAAAACGACATGACCCCTATGCACCCCTCTTCTCCCTATTCACCCAATCTTGCACCAAGTAACTTTTTTTTGTTTTCCTGGATAAAAAACATCCTCAAAGGGAAATGTTTTGCCAATGTGGAAAAGGTGAAACAAAAAATGGCCGAAGTCCTAAAAGGCATCAAAAGTGACGAGTTCAAAAACTGTTTTGAATAGTGGAAAAAGCATTTCTGTAGGTGTGTTGCATCAAACGGAGAGTACTTTGAAGGTGACTGAATTTTAAACACATAAGAATAAATACACAATTTTTTAATAAATAAATTCCTGGTTTTTTGGGGTTCCCCCTCATATATTCACCTGTGTTGCTCACTCTCTGGCTTCATTTAGGTCTGCTGATTAGATAGGCCCTTTTTTATTAACATTTTATTCTCTCCATAGCACTAACTCCATAGCACTAACATATATATGTGTGTATATATATATACACATATATATGTATACATATAATATATACGTATATATCACAGATATAATTTTTTGTCTATTATTTGTTTATTCCTATGAGAATGTAGGCTCAAAAGAGCAAAGACTCTGTTTAGCTTACCATGTAACCCCAGTGCCTAGAATAGTGCTTGACATAGAGGAACATGGATGAATGAATGTGATGCCCCAAGAACTGTACTGATACACGTTTCCTCTGTATAGTTACCTTGTTTATCATATACTTTTCCTCATGAACTGTGTTTTATTTTTGTTAGGTTAAAAATCTCAGCAGGGCCTCCAAATGTTAGGCAAGTCCTGCTAGGGTGGGGTTGTTTCTGCAATCCAGTGCCACATGAAAGATGCAAAGAATAGCAAAGAAGTTAGATTGGAAAATATAGTTTATTTACAAAGTAAATTAGAGAGAGTGGAGATTCACCTGCCCAAAGTAGGGATGGAGGCCAAAGCTAGGAAACATGATGCCCATAGCTCAAAGAGCCACGTGGCCTGCCCAGAGTTGAACAAAGCAATGGCCAGAAAGTAAATTAGAGAGAGAGAGAAGGTGGGGGAGGGGGCCAAAGCTAGGAAACATGGCCTGGCCATAGCTCAATGAGCACATGGCCTGGCCAGTGCTTAGCAAAGCAATGGCGAATGCTGTTTGAAGTTGAATGCATTTTAAACCTTCCCCTTGGTGGGGGGTAGGTCATTAAGGTGACTAGTTGGTGGACTGTTTCATGTCATCAGGAAGGGGACAGGCAAGTACAGGTACTGACATCATGATGATGGACAGCCGGCAGTTGGGTGGGCTAGTCACATGACTGCTGCCACATTGATATGGTTTGTATCAAGAAGGTCATGAAGCACTGATTAGGTTAACTTGTTTACAAAACAAGCTGAGCATGAGGTTGTAAGACAATTATCAACAGCTACCTCTGAGGAACTGGTTCTGTCCTTGGCTAGTGATTAGAGCGTAAATTAAAGTGAACTGGTAGAAAAACATGACAAAGCTAAGCAATGTGAAAATGGCTGCCTATTGGGTATATTGACTCCATGTTATGTTCTTTCAATTCTTTTCCTTATTTTTTCTCTTATTTCTCAATAGTGTTACTAAAATCAGTCATACAAAGGCTTGTCCCATGCTTTATGTGATCCAGGTTGAAAACAGTCAAAATAAAAGATCACAGCCAAACCTGAGGAGCTGCTACTCTATTGAGAGATTATATCAAGGAAAGGGAACCCTGCAGGTCAACAGAGGACTGACTTGGGAATTGTTTTAAGGTAGCTTCTGAATCAAATTGAATTAATGAAAATAGAGAACCATAAATGGATCTGTTTCTTAGCTTTATTTTATCCTTTCTTAAAGTGGGATTGTATCTTATTTTTAAAGTAAGAATAGCTTATCAGGTTTCAATTTATTATATTCATTTAGGATTAGGTGCACATTATAATACATTTAAGATTTCTAGTGGGCAGATGCCTTATTAATATGACAAACAGAAGAAAATGCATATACACGTTCTTATACACATTTATACTGGTAGAGCTAAGGAGTGAATATTTATGAAATAAAGATAATAAGTTAAAGATAATATCAAAAGATGCTGATTTGACTTTAAGAGTAGCAACAGGAAGAACATTAATACCCTTTTAAGTTCACTTGACAGGAGATGAACTGTCAAAGTAGGGAAGACAGAAGGGAGGCTGGGTGAATTATTTGCTAGTGCAAGACTGATGATTTATTATGCCTGAATGGAACTTGAGTTCCTTGCCAGTGGGCAGTCTAATATACCAGAACCAAAACTCAGGCATATACTATTAGCAGGAGGTCTTGGAAACAAGGTAGTGATGGGCTGGTGCTTATCAAGGGCTGACTTGTGAGAGCTGCTAGAACTCCCTGCTGCTGTTCCAATGAATTCCATTGTGACCATCTTAACATGCCCCCTTTTTTATCTGAGGCATAACAAGCAGGCTGTGTACAATGGCAGAAAAGTGACAGGGGGTGGTCTTTGAGAAAATTCACAGCCAGATTCTATCACATATACATGAAAATGGTAGCATTTATTGTTCATTTCTGAGGACATGGCAACTAGTATTTTTAGGCAACTGTTTCCTAAAGTAATAAGTACTTCAGAAGTCATATACAAAAACCCATTGTACTAGTCAGATTTCTCCAGAGAAACAGAGCCAATAGTCTTATCTCTCCAACTATGTGTGTGTGTGTGTATGGGTGTGTGTGTGTGTGTGTGTGTGTGTGTGTGAGAGAGAGAGAGAGAGAGAGAGAGAGTGTGTGTGTGTGTGTGTGTGTGTGTGTGAGAGAGAGAGAGAGAGAGAGAGAGAGAGAGAGTGTGAGAGAGAGAGAGAATGAATTGGCTCATATGATTATAGAGACTAAGTCTGGAGCCTAGCAGTTAGTAAGCAGAAGACCCTGGGAGTGCTCATGGTATAGATTCTGTCTGAATTCAAAGGCTAAAGAAGCAAGAGAGCCTATGGTGTAATTTTTAGTCAGAGTCCAAGTCCAAGTCCAATGGCAAGAGCAGACTGAAGTCCCAGCTCAAAGACATTCAGGTAGAGAGAGAAAATTTTAGGTTACTTTTTGTTCTAGTCAGGATATCAACAGATTGGATGAGGTTCATTCACCTAGGAGAAGGCAATGGACTTTGCTCAGTCTACTGATTCAAATGTTAATCTCATTCAGAAACACCCATACAGACATACCCAGAATAATGTTTAACCAAATATTTGGGTACCCCATGGCCCAGTCAAGTTGGCACATAAAATTATTATACTTATGAAAAGTGACAAGGGAAGGGCTTTGTTTTTTGGGTGAAAAATACATTGTCTCTCATGGGTCTCTTATAAACTAAGCTGATTCTTATGAATATGAGGACTTTTTGTCTCTGTTAAAGACAGTTCATTTGCTATTTTGGATTTTCCATTGGGTATTATAGTGTAATGACACAATCATAGCTTGACTGCAACCTCAAATTCCTTGGTTCAAATGATCCTAATGCCTCAGCATCCTAAGTTGCTTGGACTACATGCACATGCCACCATGCCAAACTAATTTTTTTATATTTTTTTTGTAGAGATGGGGTCTGTGTAGCCTAGGTTGGTCTTGAACTCTGGCTTCAAGAGATCCTTCTACCTTAGCTACCCAAAAGGGATTACCAGTGTGAACCACCACATCCAGCACTCACACTGTTTCAAATATTAATTTAGGTAACTGAGGGAAAAATGCCGTCCACTCAAATGACAACGCAATTTCTACACTCTGTCGTAGTTTATACTACAAGATCTCCATCCTGGCCACACAACAGTGTCATCTAGAGGAGCATATCTCTTGCTTCTGGCATTATCCTTAGTAATACACTCAGGAATCCATCCAATGGTGTATGATTCCATATCATTTAAGCCCACATTGGAACAGTGATCATAGTTGTTTTGTTTTGTTTTTTAACCAAAAATAGAGACATGTAGCAAGGAAGAATGTACATCTAAAGATAATGGGAGATAATATCTGAAATCAAGAATGACCTGGAAAATAAAAATTCATATGTCCACCTATAAACAACATAAGAATAGAAGTTATGCATATCATTTCTAAAGACAGATGTTTGTGTTAGTTTGTTTTGTGTTGTGATGAAGGAATACCAGAGGCTGGGTGATTTATAAAAAAAGGAGGTTTATTTGGCTCATTGTTTTGCATGATACCAGTATCTGCTCAGCTCCTTAGATGGTTCTTAGGAAGTTTTCACTCATAGTAGAAGGCAAGGGGAGTCAGTGTGTCACATGGCAAGAGAGGGAGCAAAAGGGAGAGGAGGAAGGTGCCAGGCTCTTTTTAAAAATCAGTTCCTTGTGAACTAATAGAGCAAGAACCCACACATTACCATGAGAAAGGCACCAAGTCATTTATGAGGGATCCACTCCCATGGCCCGAAAACCACCTCCCACTAGGCCCCACCTCTAATATTGGGGATCAAATTTCAACATGAGATTTGGAAGGGACAAACATCCAAACTATATCAATGTTTATCAAACAAACATAACCCTGGATTTTGGACACAAGAGTCCATGGCATCTACTACTGACAGAGTTCAATCATAAAATGCAGACTGAATAATGGAGAGTCATTTCTGCCAGTCTAGGCTAACCAAATTGCTTGTGGGGAAACATATACCTCAGTGTATTTACAAGTGTATGGGATAGAAACAACCACCCACATATTAGAAGAGGTATCAATATCAATACTATTGTCCCTAAAGATGACAGAAGGGATACTTGGTGAATTTGAAGCAATCCTGAGCCATCGAAATAGGTAGAAATTGTTTAGGATCTCATTAGCTGATTATGGGAAACAAATATCAGGTAGAGAAGATATTAAAAGAGAGACTGTTGAGTGATCTTGGAGAAAATGAGAAACAAGAAAAATGACAATCGCTTATCCTTGTCCTGCGAGTCATGAAGATTAGTGACAGAGGCACATAGAAGAAGGTCCAGTCTTTACTTACAAGAGCTACTAGAGAAAAATAATGATGCTATCCAGGAGCAGAGCAAAAAGTTAAAATGTAAGGGAGGTTGTCAATGAAGAGGGTGTGGTGTAAGAAGTGAATAAAGAGTTCAAATTGGGTATTGGGTTTGGGGCATGGTAGGACTGAGCTAAAAACCTAGTAATAATATTAACAATAACAATTACAATTAAAATGTACTGAGCCCTATTGTGTGCCATGCACTGTTCTAAGCGCTTTACATATATGGACGTATTAAATTTACATATTAACCTATAAAGTAGGTACTATTATTGGTCCCAGAGAGTTAGGCTACATAATTTGGTCAGGATCACATGGCTGGTAAACACTAGAGCCAGGGTCATTGCTTTACTAAACTCTGGTATACCCATGTGCTCATTAAGGTATGGCCGCCATGTTTTCCTAGTTTTGCTTCCCTTCCCCTACCTTGGGGAGGTGAATTTCTCTTTAATTTACTTTCTAAATAAACTATATTTTCAAATCTAAAACAAAATAATCAAACAAACAAAAACCACTAGAGCTGGGATTTCAAAACAGGGAATCCAACTCTCAAGCTGGTACTTATAAGCTTGTGCTTATCATACTTAAGTATGTTCTCTAAAGTATGACAATAACTAAAGGTATGCATGTGTACCTATTCATGAAAATCATACATTTTACACAGACCATATTATTGAAAATTTAGGAAAATTTAAAATATGACAGGTATTTCCTGAACAAAACCTATTGCGTTGTCTATCAAGTAATTCTTTCAGAAGGTTGCTTGGTGAACATGGACCAGATCAAGAACATTCAAAGTAATTTTGGTTATAAAGGTGTCGAGCTCTAACAGCCTTGTGTTCCTGTCTCATGTAGAAAAAAAATCTGTCTGGCAGGCCATGGTGCCCTTTCCCTTGGGCAATGCTTAGAATGACTCCAATGCTTAGAATAGCTTCAGTTCTCAGACCTTTCCCATTCTTAATTTCCTCTTAGACTGACATTGTTTCTTGGCTATGTTAACATCATTACTTGAGTCTTTGGCTTGAGAATCAGGAGTCTTTTTAAAATAATGGTGACTGGGTGTGGTGGCTCACACCTGTAATCCTAGTGCTTTGGTAGGATGAGGTAGGAGGATCTCAGGAGGCAAGAAATTTAAGATCAGCCTAGGCAACAAAGCAAGTCCCCTATCTCTACCAAAAAAAAAAGTTTTTTTTAAATTAGTTGAATGTTGTGGCACCCACCCATAGTCAGGACTTTGAGGTTGCAGTGAACTATGTTTGCACTGCAACCCAGGTAACAGAGACCCTGTCTCTTAAAAGATAGATATATTAATGATCACCTTGACTCTGATCTAATGGAGAATGCCATCCCAAACCATATGTATTTGGGATTTTTTTCATAGACACACACACACAAACACACACACAGAGGGAGAGAGAGAGAGAGAGAGAAGTTTGAGAGTTTTAAATTCCTGATTTAGTAACAAGAGATAGTTTCATTTGATTGGGTGTTTAACTGTATTATGACACACAAGTTAGCACACATAAAGCACAAACCAGATAAATAAGCCATCGCTAAATCTTCATAACAAATGCAGTTCAATACTTACATTCTTATATTATGAATGAGCAAACTGTCTCTCAGAGAAGGTGAAAAACTTGCCCAAGTTCCTATAGCTTGTAAGGACCTTGGGTTTAGAACTCAAAACCGACTCTAACGCTCAGACACTTTTCATTACATGGGCTGCTTTCACCCTGTGCACTTTTTATTTTACGTAGGACTTTTTTTTTCTTTCTGTATTTTGGTTAATGTAAGATGCATGGTCTTGAGGCATATGAAGAAATTAAAAATATTATAATAGCGAAATATGAATTTGTATTTTTAAATTTAGCAAAAGTAATAGATATAAAGAAAATGTTCTCTGGAAAAACCAATGAACACCCCAGTTCTAAAATGTTGTGTTTTATTTGGTTATGTGAGGTTTTATATAATTTGTGCAATGTTTCACCTATAATCTACCATCACTTTCCAGGGAGAAGAAAATAGCTTTCTGTCATTCCCAAACTGTGACATTCTTTTCACGACTGCAAAGTACCCTGTGGAGATGGTAGATGCCAGGTCTTTTAAGACTTTACAAAGACTGGAGGCCAACTGCTTTCAAACAGAAATATTTACTGAGAAGCTAATCCATGTATCAGAGATCTGAAGAATGAGAGCATGACTAACCGCTGAAAATAGGGCTCGTTAATGGAGCAATCTGCAATGAGCCCAGGGGGAAGTTCTCTCTTTCTAGAAGGAATGTGTTTAAAAGGAAAGGCCAAGAAATGGAGATAGATCAAATGATGTATTTGAAGTAAAGAGTTGGACAAACTGATTTAAGTGACTGATATTAATAAAAACGAACAAAATGGGCCCCATTAAGGTATTGCAATGCTTCATATTCTCTTCATTCATAAGTATTTACTTATCTGACTAGGAATGTTGACCAGTATTGATATTATATAATAATGCCAGTAAACATAATATGTGCCTGACAATTACATGAACTCTTAAAAACACTTTATTGCTCTGAGAAATGTTGTATGGACCTCCTGGTTATCATTAGAGACCTTATTGCCTACTTAGGGAATGAATTGGTAGTGGTTTTAATTCAGGCTTCAGCATGAAACAGATTTTTTATTTATTTCACTAAGAGCAAGAAAAAGCTGACACAAGACATTTAACAATAAGTTTTAAGATCTCCCAGCTGGGTAACTGTTTGTTTCAGTATGGGAGAACTAATTTTTAAAATTCTTTTGTGAGTTTAAAAGGATAATGAACTTAATTGCCTTGATTATGCAAAATATATTTTATTCTGGGTGCCTTTTGAATTTATAAACTGAATTATATATGTATATAATATATGTGTGTATATATTTACATATTCATATTGTATATATGTGTGTTATATACATTTATATGTATATCCTGAATATATATATATGTGCATATATCCTATAGATATATACATATACATAGTACATATACATGTTCAGGACAGAAGTGAAGCAGAAAGACCCATCAACTAAAGATTCATTAGCACCCGTTGTATTTTTAATACATGCCATCATTTATTTCTCCCAGCAACCTTTCAAATTGGACATTATTATTTCCTCCCCTTTATAAATTGGGAGATTGAAGCACAAGTGAGGCAGGTAATGATTTAAGCAAGACCCAGAATAGGTATTGGATTCAGTTGTAAGAAACATGTTCCCTTCAATCACGTGGATTCTTCATAGGGTCCCAGGAGTTTCTCATCATCCTTGCTTAAGTCAAGAGGAAAGATAAAGATACCTCTTAATTGAAGACTAGATTATGCTTTTATCTTTGGGAAAACAGGAGACATTTGACCTGAGCTAAAAGTGAACAGGGCAGGAGGAAGAGTCCACTCCCAGATGGGGCTGCTTGTTAGAGCACACAGCAGGCTCTGGTACTGGACTCTCTTGAGTGAAGTGGAGCAGTGCAAGGGGAGAGAATCAGCATACATGTGCTTGATGAGAGAGGAAAGCTGGTATTTATTTAATACCAAGGCACTGTAAGGCAAACATGAAAAGTTCAAAAACTGGAAAAAAGTCATCTGTGGTGTTAGAAGTCAGAATAGTGGCAATGCTTGTGGTAGTGAGCAGTGACTGGGAAACAGCACAAGACAGGCTTCTGGGATCCTAGTAAAGTCTTTCTTGGTCTGCATGCTGGATGAGCAAATGGGTACAACTTGTGAAAATTTTGAGCTCTACGTTGTAATCCTTGTATATCTTGCTAAGTATTTTAGTTATCCATTATGTTGGTTTTATACTTTTGTTTGTATATAACTATACTTCTGTTTTCCACATTATCTGGTCCCAAAGGTGTTGGTTTTTATTATCCTGTTTATCCTGTTTTTCAGTGTCGCTTGCTCGCTCTCGCTCTCTCTTTCTCTCTCTCTCTCTCTCTCTCTCTCTCTCTCTCTCTCTCTCTCTCTCTCATATCTCGTATCCCAAGCCAAGCTTGACTCCATCTCATTCTTCTGGCAGTGGGATACTCACAGAAGGCAAATCAGCTCTGAGAAATGCAAGCACATTTTTGTGCAATATAAACAAAATGGGGGGAAAATAACAACACTAGTGATTTCTGAATGAAAGGAAAATATCAAGTATAAAACCATGGAATAATTTATCACTGAAAGTTTAGCTGATATAAGCAAGGAATTTGATTATATGAAATATCACTCTCTTCAACACAAGAAAATTGAAGGTTGAAGAAAAATGTGTTGTGTGATTGTTGCTTACCAGGGTTGGAAAACCCAGTGATTATCTTAAAGATTTGGACCTTGAAAAGAAACAGATCATCAGGTGGAAACTATTATCCTAACAAACATTTCTCCTTTGAAAATTCTGTTTTTCTGAGACTCTGTACTGACCTCACTCTTGCAATTAAGTCATTTATAGCTACTGTCTCCCCCGAGTAGAGGTTTTTAGTGCAAGTGGTGATAGACTTGCAATATGGCACAGAGGAGTGGAGACCTTAATATTTCTTGAACAAATTCAACATAGGTCACTGCCTTTGAAAGTCTGCCTGTATGTGACCATCTTATGATAGATTTTTTGAAAATAAAATACTTATAAACAGGCCACCTCAATTTAACATGAGTTACACCTGTATCAGGACAATATGAAAGAAAATTTAACTATTGTAAAAAAACAGATGATTTTAAGTGGAATTTCCTTTTATCACAAAATCTGAAACTAAATGCAGGGAAAGTTTTTAGCAAAAAGAGAAAGAGATGCAACGCATTGTTCATAAAATATAAAGAAGCAGCAAGAGACAAAAAGAGAACATATTGCTAGACTAGAGAATGAAAACTTCAGTTTTTCATTCATAGGTATAAAAATGAAGCAGGTTACTATGGATGGAGATATAGCAGAAATCTGGAACTATTGTATTTTTATTAAAAATCAGATTGCAGATATTTTCAGTACAACAGTCCCTCATCACATATTCCAAAAGAAATTTTTAGGGCAACTTTTGAGTAGAAAGTCAAAACACAAAAGAAGAGTTGTAACGAATTACCCTTGGGTGAGTCTATCATGAGATTAGATTTTGAAGAACAGATTAGGAGTTCATTCCAAATGTCCTGGACTGTTGGCAGCAAGTTACAACATATTTGAGTAACAGTTTCATTATTAACCAATTTATGATCCTTTTGTTTCAGTGGAGCATAAGGAACATGATAAAAAATTTGCTACAAATAAACGACAGCTTTGTTGAACAGGAACATATTTTTTTTTAGATTTTACAACAATAGAATGAGCCAAATATCCTCGTAAATTACATTAATGAGATAGATTGCTACTTTTAATGGAGGTTCTGTGCTGTATGTTATGCCTTATGCAGATTTGCCAGTTAATAAGCCTGAACAGTGTTTCTGTTCGAGGAAAATGAATCTAAAACGATTGTCAGATTATCTGTTTGGCATGCCTGGCTGGTGTCTGGAATGGCACTTTGCTAATGTGCTATTACTCAGTGTCATTAACCCACACAAATGATTGAAAGGTGAATTTATATGTGTACCATGGGGCTCAGCACAGGGAACAGGCTGCCGTGAAATGAGGCTGCAAAGGATAAAATGAACCATTCGTTTTGGATTTCCATTCTTTGGTTTTCATGTGCTCACTTTAAACACACATGATATATAAATGTATGGAGGATAACAAGACAAAACCATTATCTGGAAAAACACAATTTCGCATTGTGTTAATGGCTTACAAGTTTATAGAGTTGAAAAGTGAACAGTCATTTATCTCTCATGATCCCCATACCTGGGGGACCTTAGCAAAAAGGCAGATAAATTAAATACTTTTGAACCTCTTTCATATAAGAAAATTTAATTTTAAAAAAAGTAGAACTCCTGATGAAATATGAAATGAAAGCATTCTCAGTTCTTCATGAGAAGAATTTAATTTGCATTTGCAGATTAATTAAAACACTTTAAAGTGAAATACTTATTTTTTTCCTTAAATAATATACCTATGATATTATTTTAGCAAAGCTACCAAATGGAAGCTACAAAATATTTTCCAATTTGGTCTTTTTAATAAGTCTTGTTTGATAGTCCTCTATCAGACATTTAATGCACATCCATGCTTTTGAAAACCAAGGGCTTTGAAAATTTTGAATATGTTTGTAAATAGCAGGTTGTGTACCCTTTTTCTTATAAAAAGAAACAGAAAACATGCTCTCAATGTGGTTCTTACTTTCTGCATAGGTAGATCTATTTTTAGACTTAACAGAGACACTTGAGGCCTAAAATATCTTTAACCTGCCTGGTCCTTATCTATGTTTTAAGGTTATTTGAAATTTGAAAAGAAAAAGAAATCAGACTTTTAAAAAAATTGAACTGCACACAGAATAAAAATTTTTGACAGTGCAATTATGGTATTCATTCTTATATAATGTGCTTTTTAAGACTCATGTAGAAAAATGAACAAGGGCAACTCCCTCAAAAGTATTAAAATTGTATATGTGCTTAAATGTCTATGCATGAAAGGAGATTGGGAATACAAATATAGAAAAGCAAACTGTGTTAAGAAAAAAAACTATTCTTCTAGTACTTATAATGAATTCAAGGGTCATGTGGACAGGCAGTGTGTATTGGGTCAAGGTGTAGTCAACTGCTTCTCAGGGGAATACACGTACTCACCAAAGCTGCAGGTTACCAAGGCTGCTTCCTTGTTTGTCTCTGAAATACTGTGTTCAGTGGCTAATTTTCTCTGCTATAATATTCTTTTGTCCGGGAAGTTCCTTTATTAAAACACTTCATAATAGCAAATGATCTTTTGAGTGTTCTTGTCTTTCTATTCCTTGTGGATTGCAAGGTGTTATACATTACACACTGGTATACTTATTTGAAGTATATCATCCATAAAAGCTTATCCACACGTATCATTATTATGTTTATAATAATTTATATTATTTATATTCATCCAATTTCAAGGTAAAATTGACATTCCCAAGCTTTTTCCAAGGAAAATTCTTTCTTCTACTTTTAAGTCTAGTTTCCTCAGTAATGGCTTTCCACCTCCGCCCCACCCTCATAGAAATAAGGAATTTTAAGTTCCAGCCAATCTTCCTATATTTAAATTTAAGAAGTTGCATGACGGATATTTCCAAATCCTAATTTAGGTTCATTTTACTTGGATAATGGTTTCCATCTTTGGATCTTTTCTTTCATGAGGATAAAAAGATTTAAAACGTGTTTTCTGACATTCACCATAGCTAGAACTTTTTAGCACCATTAATCTATCTTGTTGAAAGAGCAAATATTTCATGCTTTTTTTAAAACAAGGCAAGCCCTTGCAATTTAAAAAGAATAATTAGTAATTTCTGGTTAGCTAAGCAAATAGACCAAGAGGGTAATTTGGACTTACTGGAAATGGGTTTTCTTTATCATCTTTTAGAAATATTTATCAAACCAGAATGTTGCTTATTTTCCTGGTCTACTTATAAATGTTTGTTATGCACTAAACTTTGTTGTGAGTACTAATTTTGTTCACACTTAAAATGTATTGCTATTGCATATTGTAATTTTTTTTTTTTGACCTGGCCCTTCTCTCTGCCATTTGTTATACACTACTTGCCCCTCACTCTTACCACCGGAGTGACTCAAGATGGGCTACTTTCCAAGGCGGTGTCTCATTCACAGGCACAATCCCCATCTTTTTTCCAGATGTTGTACTATATATGAGTGGGGACCAAAAAAATCTCAGAATTATCTTTTGGTGGGGGTGGGTCTTGTAGTACAGGTTTCCCCTGCTAGGTAAGTTTTCTAGGAACCCAATGGCATCAGTGTACAAGCTAGCATTGTTGTGAGAGGCTATATTTGGCTTCAGTGAAATTTTTTTTGGAGATTCTTTCAACATGTTTGCCCATTTCATGATGTGTGATTTGCATGAACAACCTGCCCACACCAGGCTGAGTGTTCAGCAGTTTTTGACCAAGAATGACATGACCCCCATACCCCATCCTCTCTATTCACCCAATCTTGCCCCAAAGGACTTTTTTTGTTTGTTTGTTTCCCTAGATGAAAAAAGTCCTCAAAGGAAAACGTTTGCCGATGTGGAAGAGCTGAAACAAATATGGTAGAAGCACTAAAAAGCATCAAAATTGATGAGTTCAAAAACGGTTTTGAGCAGTGGAAAAAGCATCTCAATAGTTGTTTTGCATCAAACAGAGAATATTTTGAAGGTGACTGAAGTTTAAACATGAAAGAATAAATGCACAATTTTTTAATAAATAAATTCCAAGTTTTTCTTTGGGTCCCCCTTCCTACGTGGTGTGGTTCATCTTCTGTCAGCTAGGTAATCCAAGTTAAACTGATAAACAGAACCATGTTAACTTGTTAACTCTTCTCTTTAAAATACAGTTGACCCTTGAACAACATGAGTTTGAACTAAGCAGATCCACTTATACAAGGATTTTTAAATAAATATATTATAAAAATTTTTGAAGACTTTTGACAATTTAAAAAACATTGCAATCTATTTAACCTACAAATATCAAAAAAATTAAGAAAACAATATGTCAAGGATGCATAAAATATATACATAATAGTCTATTTTTTATTTACTACCATAAGACATACACAAATCTGCAATAAAACATAAAATGTATCAAAACATATGCAGATGAACACAGGCTGTACAAGGCACCATTTGCAGTCCAGAGAAATGTTAACAAATGTAAAGATGTAGTATTAAATCATAACTGCATAAAATTCACTTTAGTACATACTGCACTACTGTAATAATTGCCTAGCCACCCCTTATTGGTATTGTGTGAGCTCGAGTGTTGCAAGTGTCGGTTTAAAATGAATAGAATAAAGTGGAAGTGCTGGCGCGCAACTTCAGGGAGTGGGTAATAAAAGGTACAGTGACTCCTTGCTTGCCCCCTTGTTCTCTCTGAGATCACTTGCTCTGTGGAGTGAGGACACTCAAACCATGATGAGAAACTGAGGCCTCCTGCCAACAGTCATTTAGTGAGTCAACTTGGAAGCAGATCCTCCAGCCCTAGTTGAGCTTTCAGATAGCTCTGGCCCCTGCTGTTTAGCTTAACTGTTGCCTCATGAGAGATCCTGAGCCAAGTCCAACCAACTAAGTTACGCCTAGATTCCTGACCCTCAGAACCTATGTAAAGATAATCGATGTTTTAAGTAGCTAAATTTTCAAGTAATTTATTAAGCAGTATTATATAATGCATGCAATCACTTTTTTAGAAGATGGAGAAGGAATAGGATAAAAGGATATACAATCAGTGTGTGTGTGTGTGTGTGTGTGTGTGTGTGTGTGTGTGTGTGTGTGGAGAGAGAGAGAGAGAGAGAGAAACATAGAAAACCAACCCATAGATATAAACAGAGAGAGATAAAGGGAGGGGACATGCAGAACCCTTGCAGTGCACATAAATTTTCTTTTTAGATTATCACTGAATTTTATAAACGTTATCCTGTAACATCATTTCTTATAGTTAATGAAAGTTACTACTTGGATTCTCAAGATAAGTTCTGAAGAGCCACAAAATTACATGAAAGTTAAATGATACCCTGTGTCTGCATAGTAACTGCATAATGGTATTGTTTCCAGGAGGGCCTCTGAGAAAGGGTCAATACAGTTGTCCTTTGCACAATGCAGGGGTTAGGAGTGCTGACCCCTCACGTAGACAAAAATCCAAGTATAAATTTCTATTTTCCCAAAACTTGACTACTAATAGCTTACTGCAGACTAGAAGGCCTACCAATAATATAAACAGTGAATCAACACATATTTTGTATGTTACATGTATTTTATACTGTACTCTTTAACCTAGAAAAAAAATGTTGTTAAGAAAAGCTATAAGAGAGAGAAAAGATATTTACTTTGCTTTAAGTGGTAGTGGATAGTCATAAAGCTCTTCATCTTCATTGTCTTCATGTGACTGAGGAATAGGAAGAAGAGAGGAAGAGTTGGTCTTGCTGTCTCAGGGTGGTAGAAGTGGAAGAGGTGGAGAAAGTGGAAAGAGAGGTAGGAAAGGCAGGCACACTCGGTGTCACTCTGCAGAAATGCATCATTTCTGTCTGTTCAGAAAGGATGGCACTAAGAAAGAAGATTTGGCTTTCTTCCTATGTGGAAGAAGAGACAACGCATATGGAGGAACTAGAACTTTTTGTGAACCCCTCATAATATCATAGTGTAACACAAGAATTCACATAACTGTCGAGTTGAAAGCGACTTCAGAGACTCCACAGTCTAATCTTCCTTTATAGCATTAAAGAATTTGGGTAATTGTCCACCTCAAGCGTGTCCATATGATGGGTTTTACAGTTGTGTCCCTTTGTTCCTACTCTGGAGATGGAAGTTACTGGCTGCGGTATGTATTGAGAGGCTACCCCCTGACAGGGAGGGCTTGGTAATATAAGGAGTCTCTTCAGAGTAACTCATCCACTTCCCTTCCTGAGTATTCCTAAGTCTCTGTGGCTGTTTGTTTTAAATTTTTCATTGTTTACTTAACATAACCTGCAAGTGACCCATACGGTTTTCATTTGGAATGACGCGCCTTAGTGAGGCTTTTTATGACACCCTGCAGATGTCTGGCAGCAGTCACACGGTTCTCACCATCACTGGGTACACACGTTCCACCCAGATCATCTCTCTGTGGAAAGCTCCACAAGAATATCTTTCTCATTATTTAAAACCCAATTATAGTATTTTATTTAAACATTTGATCTTCAGGTTCACTTATTTAGTCCAAAGTTGAAACATAGCACCTCACCCCATTCTGAGAACTAGTAAGTGGTCTAAGCTCTGAAAATAGGAAAGAATTCTGTTGTTGTTTTTTTAGTTTCAAAACTTACATGAAGTGTAGGTGAGAAGACACCCTCAATAGATCCAGGTTGAAACAAAGCCTATTAGGAATTTTTTTCATACGCATAAGAAATTAGGCAGTGATTTGTAACTAAAAATCATACAAATAATTCTCAGAAGTCATTTCAATTATAAATCGACATGAATTCATTTGTAAGTAAGAAACGCATCTATGATATTTGGAAGTAACGTTAGTAAAATGTTACCCTCTGTGTACTTAAACATTCTTGTTGATAGTACATAAGCACATGTGCTTATGTTCCTAAGTTAAAAAATTTAAAAATAGCAGTAATCTCCTACTTTTCTGACTTAAAAAAAGCCTTTCATGTGCCACATAGGATACTGTCAAATAATAATTCCTAAGGCTTGGAAACTTCTCCCTAATCAGGCTCTTCTTAATGATGCTGTGTTCGATACTTGTCGTCTTTAACTGTCTTTGACTAATTCTCGTGTCTTAAAGAAAGATGGAATGGCTCTCAAATGCTAAGATTAAAATGCCAGATGCAGCACATGAATCAATTGTAAATGACAAAAACGAACAGTAACAATTTCATTTCTGTAGAAACCAATTCATTACTATGCAGCCTGCCAATGATGCTCCTTGTTCCAGCTCTTTCCAGCACGCAGACCTAGCCTTCACCAAATGTTTTTTCCTTTAAAAGTAAACCAATACAGAGTTTTTTAGTGAGCCTTATGGTGCAGTTTGGTATCAACAGTTCCCAAATCGATGTTATTGGATCAGTAAAATGAGATATTTCTCTCCATCCACATACCCAAAACTTTTCTGTGATGTGATAGAAATGGTACCTTGTGAATCATAATGTTGTTCTCTATATAAGTGCATACTTTCAGCTTATATACAAGTAATTAGATTGTATTTCATCTTGTACTTTCTGTGAAGGTTGTTTTACGGTAATGATTAGTATTTTATTAAAATGTCCCATTATTTAAGCTGAATATTAATGATTTAATGATAGTTGTACATTTTTAAAACATGATGGACAGAGACCTCTGTTGTGTTCACATATCTTTTGCCCTCCCTAGACTGTCCTCAGAGAGCAGGACCTGTTTCCTATCTCTCTTTGTATATGGAGTACTCAGTACAGTGGTTTGAAAATAAGGGGTCAAATGGATATAAGTTGCTATAAGGCATATGCTGAGATTTGCAATGCCTAAGATTTACATTTGTCATAATCTGAGAGTCACGATATCCCACCATTTTCATAAGTCCCCCATTTTCCACCCTTTTCTTTTGTCTCACAAGTCAGGTAAAGAATTCAGGCTGCTCAGAGATTTTACTAGGAAGATTTTTCAGAACTGAAAGTCACCAGGCCTCCTGCTCTGGTCCCCTTCCATGCTCTGCTTTCCATTAGAATGGGTTGTGACTCCTTCTGCCTTAAGGTTTGTTCTCTGAGCCTCTTGTGCCTCATTCTGTGTTCGCCATTCATAACACGGTTGGGCTTCTTGCCCTTTATATAGAGACAGTATTGCTAAGCTGCCTTGGCTTCTTCCTGAGCAATCTTTCCCCTAGCAGCAGAAGCCTTCTTGTTCTTGTGAATGTGTTTACACATCAGTGGCACATCCTTCTCCACGTATAGGTTACAGTTAGATGCAGCAGCCTGTCTGCCACGCCAATCACTAACTTTACTCATCAGCCCTTCCTTTGGTGCTCTATATGACTAGAAGCCTGGCTTTTCTCCAACATGAAAGCCCAGAGTTTAGCCAGTGGGGAGAGCACAGCGTGTTTGAGGGTGGCAGCTGGAAGACTATCTTCCCTACCAGAAACAGATCAAATGGCCATGTGAGATCTTTCCAGGTTTTCTTGTTTGAAAGGCAGACAGATCAAAGATACTGTCACCCTCCAAGATTTGAAGACCAGCAGAGCAGCCTCAAGGCCTTCACCCTTCATGACCCCTAACTGTTCACTATTTGTGGTGACTTTGCACTATGTGATTTGCCTGTCTACCTCAATCAAAGAATCTGAAAAATCAAATCCTAGTACATTTAAATATACTGTTTGGAATATCAACAAAAATAGGGCCATTCATTAATTATTTGAATACCTTGGAAGAAAATAATCTGTGTAAATTGTTTTTAAATTTGCCATGTCAACCCAGGATACATGCTAGTGATGGTTGTAGTTTTTTATTTTTACTTTTTAGAAAAAGTCTAAAACACTAAAGGGTTAATTCTTACTCTGTCATTCAGAAAGCTTTCTCTGACTTTCCCTTAAAACTGAATTATCTCCTGTGTGTTGCCATATTACAAGACATTACCCCTAAACTAGGCATTTCTCCTGAAGATTTCATTTTTATAGTCAGGGTTAACTCAACTATATTCTCCACTAGAATGCTTTTAGGCTGATAAGAGCCTTTAAGTTCAGGGAACAGATCTAATTTATGGTTTTCTATTCCTAAAGTCTAATATGGCACCTGGAACATGTTAATCACTCAAATATTTCTTGAATTTATGAATAAACCCAGGATATACATTGTGCCATTGTTTTGTGACTGGTTTGAATGTTCCATATTTTTGTTGTCTACATTTATAGCTATTTACTCTGTATCTACTAAGGTATAATATGTATACACATACATATGTCAAATAGAATGTATTTAAAGAGAGACAAGGAGGGAAAGTGAGTATTGAGAAAATGTACTGCTCACACAATAATGGTTAAAAAACAGCACTGGCTATTTTTGAATGTGGTTGTATCTTATGGTATTTGAGCATATAATTTTCTCTTTATTTACTCACCTAAAAAACCTCAAGGCTCTATCAAGTTGATTGAGGAAAGGATTGTGGGAATCAACAAACAGATAAAAAGTCAATAAATAGTCTGACTGCCAATCATATAACCTCAAAATAAAAATAAGAAAATCAAAAGAAGCAAATAAATGTTTCCCCTTATTTGGCTAAATTTCCGCAGATAAAAGGATATCTCACGTTAGCAGGAAAGGTAATCTGACTTTACCAGCAGCTTTACAAGCATTGTCAATATCACTGAGCATCAGGTCTGATTGACTTCCTCCTCGGTGGCAGGAAATGGGTTAGACAAGGGATTAGAAAACACAGGGTTTGAGCTATGCAATAGTATACTAAAGGTGGACTTGTCAAATTAAAAGCCCAGAGTTGTTGGTGTTGTTTTTACAGAAAAAGACTAAGGATAATGTAAACAGAAAACAATTTAACTGGCTAGAAAAGAGAGAAAATATATCATTTTTGACGGTACAGTTCCTCCTGTCTAATCAGCTTGATATAATGTTTTTAAGGTAAAACTGAAATGGTATTTCAATTTATGTGAATACTTCATTCTCTCATTTGGATTGTAATTGCATTTTTGGATGAGCCAACAATTATTTATAATTTTGCTTAGGGGAATATCTTTCTACTTATATTTGATCATGTGTTCATAATACAGTATCTTAATCAGAGAGTGACAACTTCTTTTGCTGATTTCTTTCTTATGACATCTATTCAACTCATTCGTGCCTTCTGCTTCATGTTGGAAAAGGCCTATATCACGACTTATCTTTATGGGAAGAATCAATCTAACATTAAGTAAATTTTAAATTTCATGCCTCACACTATCCTTGGAGGAAAAAGATATTTTGCATTAAAAAGTGTTCCTTTCAAGTCTTTCTGAAAGAATAAATAAAAGACCTGTTAATACTATAGCGTACTTAACTAAGCAGAATAATTTTCATTGTGAATAGTTTTAAATTATAATTTATCAATTTTTTATATTAATAAAACATGAATTTATAGAATGTGATATGCCAAGATATAAAAGTCTGAAATATTTTAAATCATCCATTGCACCTATATAGAAAATATTATGCTGTTTATATTTTTTTTGTAAATAATAAGCATCTTTTGTTTATTTGTTTTGGGAAGTAGAAATCTAAGATGGCCCATGCAATTACTTCCCCTGACGTTCATACCCTGTGTCATTCTCTCTCAATAAGTGTGGATAGACCTATGAATGTGATGAAGTATCAATCACTCTCATGATTATGCTACATTGCTAAAAGAGATTTTGTAGATATAATTAAAGTACATAAATAGTTGACACTGAGTGAAACAAAAGGAAGATAAACATGTGGTTAACTATTTAATTTATTCCACAGAGAAAAGTTATTGTTATAATGGTTATTTAACATTAATATTTATGAATTTCTATGTATATAGGGGTAGACCTGTTGTAAAAGCAAGATATCATAAAGAAGTATTAAAAACAGCACAAAAATTTAAATTTTTATATCATTCATATGTACTGTTTCATCCGCCAACAAGACAGTCCTAATGCAGGAGATTCCCTATTTACTTATTACTTATTACTTCCCTCATTACTCTTACCCTTCTTAAGATTCATTTTTTTATTTGCTCCCAAGAAAATTTTATTTCCATCATAAATAAATAGAATTAAGTATGAATAAAGTATCTGTCTTAGTGTATTTTGACTCATTGACTATCAGGAGCAATTTTTTACCATTGAAAATAATGTATATGGTGATTAATAAGATTTATATTTTATGCACATTCTTAATCCATGAGTAAGCAGTAAATATTTCATATATCTAGAAACTTATGAAAAATACTTGTTTCAACTTATGATAATTATGTTAATCACAATAAATGACTGCTATTCTGTAATGAGAGTCTTTTAGGGAAATTCTTTTAGGCCATTTTAGGATCTCAAGGTGGTCAATCCTGAGATCCTAAATAAGTTGAACCCTCATTCAAGTCTCTCACTTTTGGAGAAGTTGAACCCTCATTCTCTACCTCTAACTTTATTATCCTTGAAAAAACTAGGTGGAGTCATATGAAGGTTGTTTCATTATTTATAACCGATAAGGAAGTTTATTGAATCCATTGCATTGAATTGGCTTGTAATTATAGTCTATTTGTATACATTTATTGCCATTTTATCCATTTACAACACAACTTAAGAATCTGATATGTTCTCAGTCAATTACATGTGCATAATCATTACTGAACCAAAATAGACAGTGGCAGGTCTAGAGCCAGGATAGTCTGATACCTTAATGGACATTTAGAGACTTTTAATACATTGATTACTGGAATAATAGAGTCAATCCGCTTGAATGACTTTGTGACTGTACATTTTGACATATTTTTTAATCTTCAAGTCCGAGCTGAAGTCAGTTCTTAGAGTAAAGAACATAAAGTAACAATTACAACTCCATATGAAAAGACTTGAATTCCAGGTATACTTAGTATGTTTCATATAGGAAGGGACTAGGGATTTCAAGAGAAATTGAAGAGTTGGTTCAAGTCTATACCATTGTAGTACTTTTGACTCTAGTAAAGAAAAGTAAAAAATGGTATTCAGGGTTCTTTTTAACTTTATGTCTTTTCTTAAAATAGATACAGTGGTCAAATAATCCAGAAAAATCCTAGTAGGATAGCTGGAGTGTAAATGAAAAAGTGAGGAACATCCATATATCTGGTTTTAAACTGTAATATCAGAGAAGCCAAAAATCTTAATAGACCAATCCAAAGACACTATAATTTTATAATTTATTTATTCATTTACATGTTCATGAAAAAAGTTTGGGGTAAATTAAACTGATAGTTATAAAGCCCCACTATGTCACTTAAAATTTGGGATTACTGTGAACTTCAATATTCTATTAATTTATAGTAATAATAGCATTCACTGGATCATTATGGGAATTAAAAGAGTTAGCATATATAAAGCTACAGGAGTTACTCAATAACATTTCATCGGTATTATTTATTTATTGCTGTAAACCAAAATTTCATGAGTACCTGTTATTACCTGTGTGACAGAGAAAATATATTTCAGTAAACAATCTACCATGAAAAAAATGAGTTTTAATCTTGAAAGGCCTTAGTAGAGATCTCACTGAAGTCCTTTCTTCAATTGGCTCTGGCAAAGGGTTATAGATGTTTGTGGTTCAAAGGAAAGAAATGAGAAGCAAATCTTACAACTTTAGAAAGAAAAATGAAGAGCTGAAAAAGACAAACTGAAACTGTATATGTCTATCAGCTTTTTTTTTTTTTTTTTTTTTTTTTTTATGTGTTGGAATATAACGCGGTTGCCCAGACTGGAGTGCAGTGGCCGCTCCCGGCCCCCGCAACCTCGACCTGCTGGGCTCCGGCGATCCTTCCGCCTCAGCCTCCCGAGTAGCCGGAACTACACGTGCGCGCTACCACGCCCGGCTAATTTTTTTGATTTATTGTAGAGATGAGGTTTCGTCTGCCCAGCGGGTCTCGAACCCGCGGGCTCAGGCAATCCACTCACCTCAGACTCCCAAAGCACGGGATTACAGGCTGAGCCACCGAGCTCGGCTATCAGCTTTTCTTTAAAGAGAAATAGACACTAAAAGGAAGGGCAGAAAATTTATTATTTGTGTTTTTCAACCATTTTTTACTTTACCGAAAAACGTTTTTAGCAAAAATTCTCTTGGTAGAAAAATGTGATATAGATACCTTCCACACAATGTTTTTATCTCAATGATCCCTATTTTCTAGCCAAAACCGAAGTTAAAATGCCATGCTACAATGAGTTAGACCTAGTATTTCCAATGCTAGATTCTATTTTGGTTCATTTGAAACTTCTAAACCTCTAAAAAAAATTCTGACCCCAGATTAATAATGGGCTGCTTGGAGCCTCATTTCCTCATGAACTGTTTTAAAGCTACGTAATAAAAAGTTGTAAATGAGGAAGAAAATGTATACACACACAGCTACACACAAACAACCACACATGTTCAAGCAGAAACATAAAGGAAATGTTGATAAAAGCTCAAAGGTCTCTCCATAATAAGAAAATATTACCAGGCATTGGGTGTTATTATCTTGTATTATATGCTAATTAATTCTTCAATTCTATTTCTTACTAAGCAAACAAACTGATCTTAGACTGGAAATTTTGGACTCACTTCTAGGGATAGATTCTCCTAGTTTAGCACCACAAAGAAAGCTGTTCCCATTTCTCAGAGTCCTGTAGGACAAAATTCTCGGAATGTGTTAGCAGGGTTCTCTGTTCAGTCTCCTCAAGCTGAAATTAAGGTGTTGGCTAGGGCTGCCAGCTCATCAGGGGCCCAGGTCTTCATCCAAACTCTCCAGCTGTGGTTGTTGACAAAATTCAGTTCCTAGTGGTTTGTAAAGTTGAAATCTCTGTTTTCTTGCTGTCTGTCAGTCTTTGAAAGAGAATCAATCTTTCTATCTCTCTACCTCTACCTCAACCTCAAGTCTCTCTCTCTCTCTCTCTCTCTCTCTCTCTCCCCTCTCCATACTTTGTGACTAAGGATTTAGAATTAAATAGTTAAAAACTTCAGTTTGACCCTAGTGCTACAGCTGCTAAAATATTAACAGCATTAAATGCAGGCAAATGGGAAATGTGCTCTTGTCTTGCTGGTTTCTTAGAATGGAATCTCTTGTGCCTTTCCCAGACAAATGAAAAGTGACAAGGGTGATAAGAATATTTAATATTGTTACCAAAACTCTTTGAAAGCAAAATTTGGTAGATGGGTAAGGAGGACAGGGGAAGAGGTTTTTGTTCATATGTATTTGTTTGTTCTCAAGAAACACACTTTTTTTAAAAAAGCAGTATTTGTTGAGAGGACAGAAAAGCTCCCACAGTGGGAGGAGACCCAAAGGGGTTGCCCAAGAAACACATTTTTTAAGAGTGTAGAAACACACTGGACAAAGCTGTACTCTATAAGAAAAAATGATTACCTTTTTCACTTTTTAAATAACATTTGTTTGAAATCAGTATATATAACAGGTATAAAAAAAGAGAAATAACAGAAAATAGGTGTATTCCTAATGCTTCTCAATTCAAGTCAAAATGAATTTTTAAAAAACATTGAAAAGCAAAACATAAAATATTTTTTAAATGTGTGTGGAAACATGTAGATAAAGGCATTGTTGGAAATTTCTGATTGGTTTTTAATTTGGTTATTTACAAGTTATGTCAACTGATTTATAATTATTTTAAGAATATCTGTAAAGGCCAGGCACAGTGGTTCATGACTGTAATCCCAGCACTTTGGGAGGCCAAGGCAGCAGGATTGCTTAAGCCCAGGAGTTTGAGACCAGCCTAGGCAACATAGCAAGACCTCATATCTACAAAAGTAAAAAATTGGTTGGGCATGGTGGTACACTCCTGTAATCCCAGCTACTCAGGAGTCTGCAGCGGGAGGACCACTTGAGCCCCACAGCTGGGGTGGCTGTAAGTGTGCCACTGCACTCTAGCCTGTAACGTTCTGCAAATGCGTAAGTTTTCTAGGAACACTGAAGTTAGAGAGGAACATAATATCTCATGTTACATGTGATATTAAAATCACTTATTTCTTTGGTTTAAGCACTTATGGTCTTAGAAAATACTCTCATTTGCTTTTAATTTTCTAAATAAATGAATGTCCACCTCATATTTGCATAGGAAACAATTTTTTAGTAGTATTTGTTTAAGTCCTATCAATGAATGTGTTCTACCCATTAAAAGTGACAGAATATGTAATTATATTCTTAAAATGATAATCTTCATATTTACACATAGATACATAACTTCACATTCTTCAACTTACCTTAAATTTCTAATGTTCAAACTTTGGATGAGTCCTTGGATAGTTGTGATTTTCTTAATATGTCTGACTCCAGGAATTTTCTTTTATAGATCAGTATCTGTTATCTGAAAAATGAAACATAAAGGCAACTGTTCACTCTATTTTCAGAATTTTTATTAAATACCAGAAGTAAATTAATCTTTTCCATTCAAAAATTAAGAGAGTTCTAATGACGCAGTGAAAAGTCAATGTACAGACTTACAACACAATTGAGTTTACCAAAACAGGTTAGTATATTTCCATTACCAGTGTAATTAAATTCCTTCAGCTCAGTGAGTGCCCCATTCCTATGACTGACTTTCCTACAACCTTAACAACCAACTTGTATACCTTCCTATTACCTAGAGGATTTTAATGTGTGATTAACTTACCCTGGAATTTTGTTTAACTTGAGTACATCTTCTCTTTCAGTTTTCTTATTTTAATCTCTCTAGTTGATGGTCTATTCCTCTGTATGAAGGCTTTCATTGCCTTATTATAATCATTACTATTATACACACAGCAGTTAAAAATGGAGAAGGAGAATACCTCTATGTGCAGTCACTCAGCAATATAGAGGGCTGTGTGTTTTTTACCTGAGACAAAGCCCCCAGTTATCACTCACAGGCCTTACTGGATAGCAGTCATTTCCTCAGCAAACTAACCACCATCTAGCTGGCTCTCAAACTTGTGGTTTCAAATACTGATGGATTCAGTTCCATCCTATAGGTACACTAGTAGACCAAATCAAAGCTACAAGTTAAAATGAAAAACATAGTTGTTACTCAGAGTGAAATACTCCTATGGACATGGTAAACATACTGTAAATAGATGGCAAGTCAAATCATATAGAATGTCAAATTGTTTATTTATACTAAGAACTAATATCTCAAAGACAAGAGTATCAAGGTCTGTATGACAAAAACTTTGTTTTTCTCTGCAGACAGATGCACGTGGAAAATAAATAATAAAATTTGCTTTGAATTAGAGTAAGAAGAACTAGATAAATCACATGTGTAATGGCTTTGGGCCATTACAGATGTATACCAAATGCCATAGAAGAGGTTTTTGCAAATGGAAAGGGGACAATGCAAAAATTTGCATATCTATCTCCAGCTTAGAGATGACTTTGCCGATGGGAAAGAGTTCTTGAAGGTTACTGCTTGAAGCTCATACTCTTCTGAACAATGCTGGAAAGATACTTTGAATATTGACCTCTGTGATGTCACTATTAATCTGACGTTATAGATGATTAATACTCCCCTGCCTTCTCCAGAGATTGAGACACTTTTAATACATATGCTGTGTACATTTATACATTAGGACATTATTTTAGCACATATACTACATATATTGTTCATATTCCTCTCTTGTTTCATTATGTTTCCATCTTATAATTTATAATATAATAATTACAATATGATTTACTTTTATTTAATTTTTTAATTTTTTATTTTAAATATGGGGGTACAACTCAGGGTTAGGTATACAAACGTTCATTATGCAGGTACCCTTGTTGATGAGGTATGCCCCCCCACCTCTGGCAGTTTCCCACTACTGCCAATCCCATCCCCACCCTTCCCTGGTTCTTTTTATTTTCAAGTTTTGGAAGAGTAACTTATTCTGGGCTGTAAGTATTGACAACTATATACTTCTTATGTCTTTCTCATACACATAATTGTAAAATCATTAGAAAATGAGTTTTTATAGGTATAACATATATATTAAGGGGGATCCAAAAATTTCCCAAGTTTACTTATAAAAAATTGTGTATTTATTTGTATATGTTTAAACTTCAGTCTCCTTCAAAATACTCTGTTTGATGCAATACACCTATCAAGACACTTTTTTCTCTACCCAAAACAGTTTTTGAACTCATCGATTTTGACACATTTTACAGCTTCTGCCATTTTTTGTTTCACAACTTCCACATGTGCTTAATGTTTCTCTATGAGCAGAAGTCCCCAACCGTTTTGGTATCAGGAACTGGTCTTGTGGAAGCCAATTTTTCATGGGTGAGGGGTAGGAGGGATGTAAGGTCAAACCTCACCGCTAATGTTAATATGTATTTGCGGCCACTCCCCAGTGCTAGCACCACCGTCTCAGCTCCATCTCAGATGATCAGGCATGAGATTCCCATAAAAAGCACACAACCTAGATCCTTTGCATGTGCAGTTCACAATGGAGCTCAGGCCGTAGTGCGAGTGATGGGGAGTGGCTGTAAATACAGATAAAGCTTTTCTCACTTGCCCACCACTCATCTCCTGCTATGTGGCCCAATTTCTAATAGGCCATGGACTGGTACCAGGGGTTGAGGACCCCTGTGGTAGGATATTGATTAAAAAGAGGCCAAGGGAAGCCTCTGGGGTACTGAGAATGTTCTATATCTTGATATAAATGGTGGATATATGAATGTGTATACCTGCAATGTCATCAGGCTGCATACTTAAGATTTGTATTTGTACTATCTGTGAGTTATGTTTCAATAAAAAAGAATAAAGATATCAATGGCCCTATCTTCCAGTTCCCTTGACCCCTAAGACCAGATTAGACACAGCCAAAGCAAAAACTAGTTAACTATAACTGAAGGAAATATACAAAATTCAACACAGAGTGGAAAAGACATTAAAATGATAGCTATTAAAGATATATAAGATGAACAGTTTCTAAGAAATACAAAAATACTTTGATTCAGGTTGCCTAATGAACTTCATGTGGGATGAACAATAGAAACATGTAGCTAAACACATCATAGTAAAACTACAGGCCAAAGTCAAAGAGAAGATCCTAAAACCAGCCCAGAGTGTGAATAGAGATTGCCTGCATTGGTCTCTCAATTACGCTGAGCAGGCCTTCTCAACAGTAATGTTGCATGTCAGCAGACAAAGAGATAATACCATCAATGCCTCAAAGAGAAAGTAACGCTCAACCTAGAATTATAAACTGAGGAAGTGAGGGCAAAATAATAACTGAAAAATCAGATGAAGAAGGCAGAATGTAAAAAGACAAATTTCACTCCCAACAGAACCTCACTTAGGGAATTTCTAAAAGATGTACTCTGACTGAGATACAAGAAAGAATGAGGAGCAGTGGAGTGTTAAATAGCAAGGTATACATGTAACATGGGAGCTATCTGATCTGATATTCTCTCTCTCCATATATGCTTGCATGAAAAAAATCAGAGTGTTGTGCAGGGCAGGCAGACATGCCAAAGTGGAGGCAGAGCATACTGACTGCAGTTAGTTGAATTGAAACTGAATCCCCCTCCCTCTGCTTCTGTTTTAAGTTGTACTTTATGAGTTGGGAGTTTTGTTACATTCCATGGAATTCCTAGAATTGCTGCTGAACCATTGACCTTGTTAGAGAAATTGGTTCTGCCATATCTAACAATTTTCAACATTCCCCTTCATGATAATAGCTGGAAATAGCCCCTATAATAAGATAAAAACAGATTGTATTCTTATAATGCAAGTAAAGCCTAGAGATTAATTAAAAGCAGATTTTGTTCATTTGCATAATTAGAAAATTATTTGCAACATCAGTCCTAATAAACTTGGATTTGTTTGACAAATGTGATGATTTGTTCCAGGATAAATATGTGTCCTTTGTAAACATTTGTTATATCGATGGGGGGGCAGGGCCCCTTAGGGCGAAAATGCTACAAATGCCTGCCCTTTGAAGGGTGCCCAGTACTGTAAAGACAATCTTTGGGATGACTCAGTCACTGAGAGATGAGTGCAGTACCCTGCAGGAGGTAGAGAAGGTGGCTGCTGGTAGCTTCAGTTGATAATTCGAGAATCCATTTTCTTGGCATTCTGCTATCACTGGTGTGATGACAGACTGGTGGTTTTAAACTTTAACCTCAATTTTCAAGTTATTTTACGACCCCAGTGCTCCCTTCCATCTTAAACATTCCTTTAGTGGCCTTTAATTCCTTAGTGAATATTTTAACCTAAATAAAAATTTCATCTTTTCTACCTTCAAGAGACAGCTTAGATCTCACCTTCTGTATAAATTCTGCCCTGAATTCCCTAGAAGGATTAACCACAATTTCCTGAATGTTCCCCTGCCTCTCATATCTCGCTATGGCAATTATTTGTGAGTAGGCGGAGAACTCAGGACAGGCAGAGACGTGGTGAATTTCTCATGTCTCCATCTTTAGTGATCAGTCCAACAAATGCTTGTTACATTGAAACCGAATTATTTCCATTTGAACAGAAACATGATTGATGTGACACTGCACCCAGAGGCTGGGATGAAGATGATGATGGTGAAGCATTATGTTTCTAAGTGCTCTATGCATGTCTTCAGAGCAGTTCCAATGAAATTTTCTTGTCACACTTGCCTTCATCGGGTAGTTAGAACAAATACTCATTTCCTCATCTGGTAGATAAGAAGCCCAGGAAGAGAAAGCTTAAGTGGCTCACACAAGGCCCAGCAGTTTGCGCAGGGGCTAAGTCAATGGCGAGGGTGGTAGATGGGAAATAATGAGTAAGGTTTCTACTTCTCAGAGAAATGACTTATTAATTTTCTCTCCATTTAAATTCAGCTCCTCCTTCTCCAGTTCTTTTCTTCACGGGATCAGAGGAGCAGCCTTTTGATAGAAAGAAGACAGACCGCAGAGATGCTGAATATGAACTGACCCTCACGTGGGGACCGTTTTCCTGCAGAAGCAGCAATAATCATAATGCTCACTTAAACTTGGCGCTTTTCTTCTCTTCAGCATAGAGTCTGAAATTGCCTGCTGATGCCTTCGGCGCTGCAGTGAGCTGCTGAACAGAGGAGAGGCTAGGGACAGCAAAGTGTGTTATTGTGGAGAAATTCTCAAAACTCTCAGGGCTGTGAATGGCTTTGGTGAATAAGCCAACCCCGGGCAGTTCCATAGGTGGGGTGATCGGTAGGGAGCTGTGATATTGTTTCTGTAGAAGGAGTGGCCAGAGGTCTCTCTTAGGGGCTGTGTTGTATTCAAGCCACCTGGCAGAAAGGCCCATAAAAGGAGCATGCCAAACCTTTAGACTTAAACAAACAAAACCCCCACTTCTCAGGGAACCCGAGAATGTCAAGAAATCTAGTTTCATAGAGGATTGGAAGCATTGATAAAAATGAATAATTCTTTGACTTCTTTCTCCATAAATAATGTTACACACCAGTATGAGGATTCACAGGAGTTGATTTTATTAGGTCTGTATGCAATCTGGGTGGGATAATTTTTTCTCTTGTGCAAAAAAAGAATTCAGGAGAGTTTAGGAGCCTTGAAGTTTTAGGAGCCATGGAAACTTTTCTTCCACGTTTTTACTTCAGCAACTTAGAGGATAGATTTCCAGATGTCCTCCCTGGCCTCCACCTAGTGCCATTTTCAACTTGCAGCCCTATGTTGGTCTCAGCTTCACGTGAGATAGTTCCATTAGAACTGGATATTCTAACCTAGGGGACAGGAAATACGCTCAGGAAAATATCGCCTCAATCGGCGGTACCTGATTTCCCCTGTACATCGAAACAGTGATGCCATCTGCCATGTTGTTAAGATCCATCTGAGGGGGCCCCTTTTTGAAGCCCTCATGATGTAGCCAGGGAAATCTTTGGCCTGTCCTCCAGATCAGGCGTCCCAACCATCCCAGTCACCACAGAAGCGCGTGACACACTCCATGAGCCAGACAATATTAAGCTGTTGGAAGGGGTGATGGTTGAGTTTTTGCCTTCACACTCACTTAGCTGGAAGACAGGTATGCAGGCCTGTGACCGGATGTGCATGAAGTGGACTTCGCCTCTAATCAGGACCAGCCAAACTACCTCTGAGGAAGTATCTGTGTTAACCACAGAAACAATGTTTTGTGCCTTTGCAGATGCCTAGGTTCCTTTTCCCCGAGCCTGGCCCTAACCTTAGGGTCTTTGACTTACTACATTACTTTTTAGGAGGACTTGACCACTGCTTGGCTTTGACCCAAATCCCTGTTCTGCATGTGTGTCTAGATAACCCACATGGCTCCAAGTTACCTACAAAGAGAAGGAAAGAAAGAAGAACCTCCGTATTGAGCACCTACATCATGCTAGGTGTTAGGGAGGGAAAGATGGCCTGGACCTCAAGAAGTTCACAGTCTAATTACAAGAGACAGGAAAAACAGCAAGCAAGGGGGGCCATGTAGCATTTCTAGGGCTGTGATAGTAATGAGGGAAGGAGAGGTCAGTATGTAGGGGGGAGCTAGACTCAGAGGAAGGGTGAAAAGTCTTTATGTAAGAGCAGACAGCTGCGCTGAACAAGGCAGGATAAAACGGGTGTGGGGAAAGAAACAAGAACAAATAATGTAGCTTGCTCAGAAAACTGCAGTCATTCTGAGTTCCTGGCGTATGAAGGATGGGGATGGAAGCAAGACATGAGGCAGGAGACATGGTCAGGGACTGAGACTTGGGGACCTGGTGGGCCACCTTAGGAAGCATGGACCAAAGCTGGGGGCAGAGGAATGCCCCAGATATAGGCTAGCCTTGGGGGGGGATGGTTAGAGTTCAAGTCATGATGCCCGAAGGTACATGGCATATAAGGGCTTGATTTGGGCTGCACAGATATCAGAGAATCTGAGCTGAGGGTGGTGTATGCCCACAGGAAATTCCTGGTGTTGGTGACATTTGAGGCTAGGTGCTAGGTGGCCAGGACCCCAGGCTGTTGCTAACAGGAATGAGATTCAGGATCCAGTCCTCTGCAGGAAAGTGTTGGCCAAGATAAGGCCTATTGTTATAGTCCCAGGAAAACGGACTGGAGTTCATGGGAGGAACAGCTCCGAGGCATAGCCTGGGCCAGTTCAGCTGAATTGGAGAAGTTCACATAAGATGACTGAGTTCAGGCAGCAGGATAATTCCAGATCCCACCATCCAGTAAAGAGAAGACATTAGAGATGCTCTTTTACCTGTTCAGGCTAACTGGAATATTCAGAGGAACAGAACTGCCTGTGGGGAGGTGGGAAGTAGGGAAGGTAGAGACTGATGTGGAGATTTCAAAGCCAAAAGTAGTTCAAGTTTGAGTGAAGGAGGCCTCTTTTGTGTTCCTTGGACAGGCCAAACTGTCTTCTCTGTGACCTTCACGAGTGTCCTCTGCCTGGAGCTCTCCCCTCGCTCTGACTCCAGCCATGAGCTCTCAGAGCCTGCAGGCCAGTCCACAGGGCTGAAACCCCAGTGAGAATGTGAGAAGCCTCCTGCCCTAGACCAAACCTGAGCCTGGAGCTTTCTCTCCAGAGTTCTGCTCTTTCTGAGCGAAAGCGGTGATAAGTAATCCCCTCAGAAGTATTTCTTCTCTTCCTCTAAAATAACCTTCTGGAAAAAGGCAGGCCTCATTTTGAAGGAAATTCCAGCTCTACAGGGAACCAGCCCAGAACCCTATCCTGTTACCTAAATAATCACTTTGTGAGGCTTACAAGAGCAGTATTTTCAGAATATTTTATGAGAAATTCTCACATAATATAATCTGTATATATATATATATATATATTTTCATCCATCAAACATGCACACACACATACTGGGGACATTTACTGCTAATTTCAAAGAGCAGTGACTATGTTTCTCTTCTAGTCATCTGGGATGCCGAAAGGTTTTAAATTGAATTATTCCTATGGTATTGTGAAGAAATGATTTAACTAAAACTACCCTATCCACTGAGATTTGTTCTGGGCCCTCAGCCATAGTCTGGGGTTCTGTCCCAAATCCTGGGCCACCATGTTGTCGCCTACCTGACCCTGAAGCATTTGAACTGATGGGAGGAACATGCTCATAGGAGTCTCCTGGGCAAAAGTGACTTCTGTGTGCTGATGTCCTTCTGCCCTCCCTAATGTCAGCCAGTGGCTGGGTGGTGTTGCAGAGGCTGCGGCAATCAGGCTGAAGATGGCCACAGGGGTCCCCAGGGAAGGCAAGCCCCTTCTGGGGGATAGCATGCTGGCGTGTCTCTTTGGATATCCCCAGGTCTAGCAAGTGAGTGCCGTGCTTACAGTTGCTTTGAAAAGTGAGTTTCGTTCATCCGAATGATGGCTTCCTCTTTGGGCTCCGTCCTCTCAGTGATTGGAACAGGGTTCAGAGTACAGGAGCTCCTCTGAAATGAGGCTGTTAGGGGGTGTGGCATGTGGAAGAATAGGAACCAAAGACATGTTGGAGACCTGGTGTCGGATTAAGTGAACCTGCCCCAGGATTAGGCGAACCTTTTAGAAGGGCTGGCTGCTTTTCCATCTCTGTCTCCAGGAGCTTTTTCATCTCCTTAAGCTCAAGCAGAGCTGCAGGGAGGACAGGTGGTGGGCCTGAGGGGAACGCCGGCTTCCCACCCATTTCCCTTACCCCTCTTTCCAGCTAAGACCCCTCTTCTTATCCCCCTAGAGGCAGTTTCCTAAGAAAGCCAAAGAAGGAAATTAGCATGAAAAAGAGAATGAGAAGCTTTCTGCTGGGTTCTTTACGATTCACAATACTCTTGCAAAAAAAAAAAATTCACTTTCTTATTTCCAGACAGGTAAACCAAAGCTTAGAGATGAAGTCACCCAATCTGGGACACTTTGGAGAGTAAAGAGGAGGGGTGCCAAAAATACTTATAATTATACATGTATTTAAATAATGCATTATCTGAAAAATTGGACTTACTATATTTTTGGACTTACAAAATCATTCCACTCAAAAACTCTTATTAAGGATAAAATTCTTTCTTTAAAAAAAAATCAACAGATATAAGCCAGGACTGTCTCTGGCAAGTGGAGTTGTCTGGTTACCCTGATATAAGTGACTTTTCCAGGATCACACAGTTAGCAAGTGACAAAGCCAGGCTTTGAAGCCAATTTCTTCCCATAATTTTGTGCTGATTAAATTTGGGGGGCAGAAATTGTCAGGGGTCCCCTAAGTGTTTCAGAAGTTTATTCCCCATCTCAAGAATGCCCTTCCTTCCACCCGGGGGTTGGGCTTGTCTGTTGGGCCGTTTCCTTCTCACTTAAGCTCTGTCCCTAGTACAGCTTCCCTGCTACTGTGTTGGGGCCTCGGTGGGCCTCTCCCTGGGCAACGGCATCGGAGGTGGGTATGGCCTTGCCTCCCAGGTGTCCTTCACCGTTGGGGCTCCCTGACAGTTGTGGACACTTGACCTGATTGCAGACCTTCATCCTACCCTGACTTCTAGCACTTTTCCTCAGATTCCCTGTGTTTCTTGATCCTTCACTGCTCCCGTGGGTTCTGGCCACCAGGTCTGCCTTGACCACTAACCTCAAGCATGACCCTGGGGCCCTGGATATGGTTCTCTCCCTGCCATTTTGCTTGCCTCTCTCTGACCCAGTCCGGAAATCCATCCCTGACTATGGTCCCTCCACTCCGCCTTCATGCCCACATTTACAATTTGACAGTCTTTGAGATTTAATCAACTAGCTCATTGAGCAATCCAGGTGTATACCCACCTGATTTGAAGTGATTTAGTTTAATGAAGATAATCATGTGGCCCAGGTTTTCTGGGGCAGCCCTAATTTCAAATATTATGTCTCTTCGTCCTCGAAAAAACTGTCAGAGTACCGGA
This sequence comes from Tarsius wallacei, assembly GCA_963574415.1. Taxonomy (NCBI): domain Eukaryota; kingdom Metazoa; phylum Chordata; class Mammalia; order Primates; family Tarsiidae; genus Tarsius; species Tarsius wallacei. The sequence continues at coordinate 45,271 of CAUYQG010162581.1, forward strand.
AATCCTGGTATTTTGCCATAAAAACAACCTCTTCAAGATTGCCTCAGGGACCCAGGGAAAAAAAAAAGGCATAAAATCTGCAGTCAGACATTATGTCCCACCTCCGGCTCAAGGCGCATAGGTCTCTGTTAAGCCATTGTTTTTGTCAGCCTGGGGATCCTGAGAGAGAGCAGCTTTTTTGTCTATTTTCCAGAATCTCACCAGTACTGGGGTTCTGTAGTCATCCCTACTTTCTGTGAAAAGAACCCAGTTGTCCTTGCGTGGTAAACATCTTTCTTGCTGAGTAGCATTGCGGTTTGTGGTCTGTTCATCTGATCACCTCATACAGTGTTTGTTGTGACAAGCTAAGTTATGGAGATACCTTCAGTATGAGATTTGCAAGGGCCAGGATAGCCACGTCCTGTGTGTTTTCCAAACCCACAAGTAAATGGCACTCCCATGCCTGTCCTTGGATTTGGCTGGATCCTCAGTTGCAAATGGCTGCCTTCTCCTCTGTCTGTGGGCTCAGTGGGACCTCCCCAAATGACAGAGACCCTAGATCTGGTTTTCCAACCCAAACCCATCCTGGACTAGTGTGATCCTCCCAGGAAGTAGGTGCTTCTTCCACAGATGGTGTCTGAGGCCCAGTTTCAATCACTGAGGAGAGAGGATGTATCCCATGGAGGAAGGGCATCCTGAATAGGCCTACCTACCAAGACAAGGTGGCATGTGCAGAGAAGCAGTCCCCACAATAAGTCCTGAGAACCACTGCTTCCCTGAAATGCTTCTAAAAGAAATCTGTGGCCAGTGGAGCTGTGGTGGACTTCACAAAGGCTTGGGGTGTTATGACACCTTGAAGTCTTCGAGAAGTTTCGCACTACAGTCACCAGCATTTCCTAAACATGTTTGACCATAGGACACCTTCTCCATTTAACAACTTTTAATATTTTGAAGAATCAGAGTAAAACAAAAGAGCAGAGGATTTGGAATGAGAGGACTCTGCCTGGGTTCAAGTTCAAAATCCTTACATCTGACTGTGTTGCCTTGGATGTGCTATTTAGTGTTGGTTTCCTCATCAGGAAAATGAGGAGAATAATAAATGACCTCACACAGGGTTGTTGTGAGAGTTAAAAGGGTCTGGGTATGAAGGCATTTTCATACATGTAAGATGTTGATGGAAGAAGATGCTTTGTGGAGGTAGAAAACTCATCAGCTAGTATGCCTTGTAATAAAGAATATTTTATATTGAACATTTATATTCATAAGGGTGTTTATATTGACTGGTTTAGAAGCTGCCTCTCCCCTGTTTGTGGCTATTGAGGATGTGCCAGGACTAGCATATTCTGAGTGAAATGTCAAGAGTATGTGATAGCTAAACAATGGAAGATACTTTTGAATTAATGCATGCTTTTAAGAACATATTTAAGATTCTTGCAGCAAAGTACAGAGTGAATTACACAGGAGAAGCTTAGGGTTTAGCTTAGTCTCTCAGTCTCTCCATCTGTAGAACGAAGCTGTACATTAGAAAGTTGTTAAAGACACAGCAAGGGATCCTGGGGTGGGTTTGTGTCCTAAGGACAGGATTAAGACTTAATCAGGAGGCACTGATGGGACCAGATGCTCACCAAGGAATCTATATGTGTGGGTTGGAAAGTTTGCTTTGAAACCCTGCCTCTTTTTTTAATGTACATGTAAGAGTTAACTCCTGCATGTTCTAAATGTCTTTCAATATCTTGGCTTTTTTTTATACCTTAAACTAGGAGTTCTTAACTTAGACTGCATAGACCATTGAGACAGGGCTACAGGGCCAATGAGTATGTGCCTTCAACCTTCAGAAATTCCCTGAAATTAGAAGTAAAATTGTGTGTGCCTATATATAGGTGCATTTTTATGGGAAAGGTTGTTCTAAACCACAAAGTTGGCTTCGGTCCCTGTGAACTGTACGCATCACATCCAGGTTAAACTCCCTGGCCAGTAGAGTTCACTCTGCAATTGATAATCGAACGGGGACTTGGGGGTTTCTGTGAACCCCTTGGGCTTCTGCGACTGATCTTGGTCGGAGGCACCTGGCCGAGCTGCTTCTTCAGCAAGACTTTGGTTTTACTCGGTCCCCTTGCTCTGGGGAACTGTGGCTTCTCTGTGATTCCTCCTTTCCTTCTGGCCTGCAACGTACTTGAAACCTGCTGTAGGTTCTGCTGCAAATCCTGTGTTATCTGTGGATGGCTGACATGACTTTCACAATTACACAAATGGAGCAGGTGATGTGCATGCCAGGCACTGTGCTAGGGATCTGGGTGCAGTGAGGTGGTAGAAGATAAAAAACGATGGCAGGCAGCTGCGGCCTTTCAGGGCGTTTGGACAAATGAGCAACTCATTATCATATAAGCAATGAAAAGGCAGTGATATTGAACTGCTGCCCCTGTATCATCAGAGCTGTGTCGTGTCACTAATGCTGTACAAGAGTGAGCCTGCCCTGGTATTCCGAGGATCTCCATGTCCTCATTGATCACATATTGTGCCCATCATGTGCCAGGCACTGCACTAGGTACCAGGGATCCATGACTGAGCAAAGGCAGACAGAATTTCTGCCTAGAGCGGAGACAGATATTAATTAAGCCAAATCAGCACACACACACCGAGATAAAAAAATTACGACTGACATATGGGCTATAAGGACAGGAGATGTGGTACAAGAGAATATTACAGGGGATGTTGAACCTTATCGCAGAAATCTGGGAAGGCTTCCCTGAGGAAATAATGCCTGAGCTGAGATTTTAAGGAAGGGAAAAACGGGAGCCAATTAGGTAAAAAGGACAAGGATGGGAAGTAACTCGAGGCAAGAGCAGCAGCATGTACAAAGGCCCATGGTGAAGGATAGCCTCATGCCTACTAGTAGATGAAAGAAAGGCCAAGGACGTTGGAATCCAGAAAGAGTGAAGGATGCTGTGCAGAATGAAGCTGTGTAGACCGCAGGGAGCCTTGTAAGTTTGGCTGGGTTTTGGTCTTTAGCTGAAGGTCAATAGCAAGTCATTGGGAAGTTGTAAGCAGGAACAAGGCATACGAATGAGCTGTTACAGTTGGGGAGATTAGGGAAGTTTTCATATGATAGGTGAGTGGCTTTGGAGTCAACTTTTGCAGGATAAGTAGAAGCTCAACTGTTAATGAATAGGAACAACTGTCAAAGAAATAGCCAAAGATGGACACCCCAGAAGGGTCACGGTATGCATGGTGCCCGAGGAACAGTAGGCTTCACTGCAATGGAAGCTTTGCATCTTTGAGGGAATCACCAGGGAAGTTGGATGAAGCCAAACCATGAAGAGCTGAAATGCCACACTGGAGGGGTTAGGCTTTATAAGGTGGGAAGTCAAGATTTTGAGGAAGGATATAGCATGATTCACCTGCAACTTGAGTCCTGAGACTCCCACCTGAAGAGGCCCAGTTGTTTCTGTCCTCTGGTTTCCATCCCCAGTTGTATAGATGAGAGCTTTAAACAAGCACTGCCAGAGAATGTGTCCTGCTGGGAAGAAGCTATTGCTCCATTCTGCTTTTGATGTGGGTTGTCTTTGGGTGTCCCTTTACACTGGGGCTGGACATGCTTATCCCTACAGAACTACAGAGTGGTGACATCTTAATCCACACGAAGCACTCGCATCCAGACGTTCTCCTCCTGCTCCGCCACTGTTTATGGCTCAGGCTGTACCACTCAGGGAGCTTTCCAAGCAAGCAGAGGGGAGCTGCATGTTATTAAGCAAGACTGGAAAATCTAATTTAAGTGACAGCAACATTTACTCCTCACGTTTGAGACTTCTTGTCAGTGTAGTAGGTAACAAACAATTTTGTACTTTTCAGGTCCCACCTTGTAGAGAAATCTTAAATATCTTCATGGGTATGGCATTTGATTGGCATAGAGACTGTCTATATGGTACCAAGTGCTTGAACTACTGCAGAAGAAACTAACCATTCTGTGACGGGAACAGCAGGACCAGGTTGTTACACATAAATTGTAGCTTGGAATAAAGGTTGGAATTAAGCCACGAGAAAAAGCAAAAATACATGCTGAGGGCTTCTTCCTGGGACACATTCTGAAGGTGAAGCTAAGCAAAAGAGGAAATAAGAATGTTTTGAGATTTTTGAGGTTTTGTCTCTCTATATAATAATTTTTAAAGACATGTGTATTGTTTGAGAATTGAGGAAGACTCTTCCCCTCGAGGTGTCTGAAGGAAGGGGAGGGATGAAAATGGGAAGTAGCTTTTATTGAGTATCTGATTCATATAGGGCATTCCCCATACAGCGCATTACTCGCTCTTATGACAATCCTTCAAATCAAGCTTTACCATACCTATTTTATGAAGGAAGTGAGGATGTGAGGGCTGGCAATGCATAAATGGCAGGCCTGAAATTTGAATTTGGGTCTGTCTCCAAGTCCATGCTATTTGTATTATTCCAGTTTTAATGATAAAGAGCTGGACCCAGATAATTTCATTGCTTGGATGTTAGTGTCCATCCTCAGGTCCAAGTTGTCTGACCTACGCACCATATTGTCTTTAAAGAATAATGGGGTAAGAGCCAAATGATCATAATCAGAGTAACTAATGTTTATTGAGCACTCTGCACAGATTTTATCTCACATGATTCTCATAGCCATTTTATGAGACAGGTGCTTGTACTATTCTCACTGTACAGAAAGGGAAACTGAGGCAAGAAACTGAAATAATTTATCCATGCTTACATAGCCAGTACTTGCTAAATCTGTGATTCCAACATGGGCAGTCAGTCTGACTCTAAAACCTGTAGCCATACCTCCATTGCCACACAGCTTAGCTCTCAATAACACGCAGGGAAGCTCTTTAAAAGAGCCCTGTTCTTATTGAGACGATGCTTCTATTTCTTGCTAACACAGCTCCTTGGTCTAGTGTTTCCTTTTATATCCATTTTGTCCTGCATATAAAGATACTGCTTAAGTATGTCATATCAAGCTGTGGGAAATGCCATGCATGTGTTCCCCTTGACCAGCACCTAATTCAGAGGGTTTTGTTCTAAGTATCCTTTACGAATTCCAGTAAGCTTAATTTACAGGGCCATAAGCTATAAAACACAGTTTCTTTTTGGATAGGTTTCATTTACTGACTTACAGGATAGATGACTCATAAATAAATTGCTCCCTTTCCTTGTCGATTTCTGTCCCTATCTTTGGGGATGCATGGTTGCCTTAAATATCTGCAAAGAAAAGAAATTGGATTCTGTGTTAGTGACACTGCTGGTTCATTCTCTCTCTCTCTTTCTCTGACACATTCTGAATATTTTACCCTTTTTCCAGCATGGAAATCTTTATAGTCCTAATAGAATTATTTCTTGTATGGTGCTTTATGCAAAATGACATTATTAATATTAAAATGATAAATATTGTGACTCCTGAAATGATGTGTTTTGATCACACTTTAACTGTGGCAAAACACTTTTTAAAGATCCTTTCAAATGTTGTTATAACCTTATATTCACATGCCTACACAGATATGGGTCATATGGGCTGACATTTAAAAAGATGACACCCAACTAATTCTCCCACAATAGTCTTTGATATAAATTGCCAGGGAACAACAATTTTCTGCCTCTGATGAATGTAGGGTAGGTATATTTCAAAATAAATTTTAATCTTTTCTTTTCTCTGGGATGTAAGGCAAGTCTAAAATGGATTTTTGGACATTGGCTCGCACAGCTAAATGTTTGTGTTGATCTGGCCTTAACCATGTCAGACTGAGGCTCCTTTAGTCCCCAGGAAAGAGAGCATGCACAGTGCTTGTTGCACCATCACGGGCCGGTGGAATAAAATGAGGTTAGGACAGGGACTCACGAGGCACAATCGCTGACACCAGCTTGGTTACTAACAGATACACTGACCGACTTGGGCAAACTCCTTTCTCCTGAGCCTCTGTGTTCCCATCTGCACAATAAAGGGTTTGAATTAGATGGTTGCTAAAGACCCTTCCAGCACTAATATTCCATGATTCTGTGACTCTTGGTAATGTCCATAGGTAGAATCTACAGAGGCCTCCTTCTTAATGCTTAATGTGGAATTAATACTTTATCACTTTTATAATTATTATCCTCTTTAGTTTTTGCTTTAGGGAACAAGAAAAAAAGAATATAGGAATTGATAGGTCTTGCTACTTCTGAAAAGATTAATAATATAATAAAAAATAATTCCTTATTCTGCACCTATGGGTATCTGTACAGGGGTAGGCCCTTTGCTATGTCTATCCTTTAACCTGCAAGGAAGATATTTCAAAGAGGTTAACTCATTTGCTCAAACTCGTGAAGCCAATAAAAAATAAATAAACCCTGGTGCCTGGGTCTCCAAGGCTGAGCTTTGCTACTGTCTCCATGGCCAGCCTGGCCCTAATATCTGTGGGGATTGGAGCAAGGATGCAAATGGAAGCCCACATATCTCAATATTTACAAGTTATGCTTCATGTTTTCCCTGTAGGGGCCTTCTTTGCAAGATGAGCAGATGTGACGTTGCCGGACTCTACTCCCCAGAGTCCAGGTTGATTGTGGTGTTCCCTGCCCACCTGCTTTCCATAAGCACTTGTGAGATGGGAGACTGGATGCTTCACAGCTGCATGGAACCACAGTTACTGACTAACAGCCTGAATTTCTTTAGCTCTTTTGTTAGTTTTCTAGGGCTGCTGTAACAAATGAACATCAACTGGGTGGCTTAAAACAACAGGAATTTGTTTTCTCAGAGTTATGGGCTTCAGAAATATAAAATCAAGATGTCACAGGGCTTCCTCCTGAAGTTCTTGGGGAGAATTCTTTTTTTATCTATCCTGGTCTCTGATGGCTCCAAGTGTTGCTTGGCTTACAGCTGCACATCTCTGGTCTCTTCCTCTGTCTTACATGGCCTTCTGCCCATAAGTGTGAGTCTCACATCTCCTTCTGCCTTTCTCCTATAAGGATACCTGTCATCAGATCTAGGGCCTAAGTCCAGGAGATCTCATGGAAAGATCCCTAACATCAGCAAAGACTCTTTTTCTTTTTTAAATTTATTTTATTTTAAAGATGTGGGGTACAAGCGGTCATCATACAGGTAATGTTTGGGCCGCCCTTTGGTCCCCACTTTGCCTGGTTTGAGATCAGGTATCCTCACTGATGTTATGTGTTCCCCCCTTCCCTTCCCCGGCAGTTTCCAGCTACTGCCAGTCCCTTTCTTACAGTATTTAAAAAAAATATTTTATTTTAAACATGTGGGGTACAATTCAGGATTAGGTGTACAAGTGGTCATCATACAGGTAAAGTTTGGGCCTCCCTTTGTTCTCCACTTTGCCTGGCTTGAGATCAGGTACCCTTATTGATGTTATGTGTTCCCCCCTTCCCTTCCCTGATAGTTTCCAGCTACTGCCAATCCCTTTCTTACAGTATTTAAAAAAAATTTTATTTTAAACATGTGGGGTACAATTCAGGATTAGGTGTACAAGTGGTCATTGTACAGGTAAAGTTTCAGCCTCCCTTTGGTCCCCACTTGGCCTGGTTTGAGATCAGGGACCCTTGTCATCTTGTGTCATGTTACACTTCCCTCCCCTCGCAGTTTCTTTCTTATAGTATTATGGTAAATATTCAGGGTCTACTTATGAGTGAGAACATGTGACCCCTTTTTCAAATAAGGTCACATCCACAAGTTCTGAGGGATAGGATGTGAACATGTCTTTTTGGGACCACCATTTGACCCACCAGCTGGGCTCAGCCAGGGCTAAGGAGACCATTGGATGTGCAAAGGCATAGAGGAGGGCAAAAGGCACAGAGGAAGGAGCCACAGTGTGCAGAGAAGGAACAGGAAATGGACATGGGGAAAGAAGGGGGAACACATAACATCAGTTAGTGGAGAGAGCTGCAACAGTTGGCACACCAGATGCCAGTCCTGTAGCACGAAAGCCCATAAAAAGATAGTCATTGTTGGCCAGACACCATAGCTCACTCCTATAATGTCAGCATGTTGGGAAGCCACAGCAGGATTGCTTGAGGCTAGGAGTTCGAGACAAGTTTAGGAAACACAGTGAGACCTTGTCTCTACAAAAAACTTTTAAAAATTATCCAGGAGTGGTGGTGCACGCCTGTAGACCCAGCTACTCGGGAGGCTGAGGCGGAAGGATCGCCTGAGTTCAGGAGGTCAAGGCTGCAGTGAGCCATGATGATGCCACTGCACTCCTGCCTGGGTGGACAAAATGAGACCCTGACTCAAAAAAAAAAAACAACAACACTCATTTGCTAATGGTGGCAACATGATGTATTGAGTTTCTACTCTGTGAGGTTCTATAGGAAAAGTAAAGATGTTTGAGCTGATACTGAGGCCCAGGGTTTGCAGGCTGGGGTCAGGAATTGTTAAGAAGAAAGAGCCCTTTCGTGATAATAACTCAGGTGGGCCAAGGGTGGAAAGCATGTTGGGACCTTAGTAATACCACAGTGGTGAAAGCTGGCAAGAAGCCTGGATGGGGTTGGATGGTGGATGGAGAAATGGTTTCAAGTCCAAAATAGAGCTCAGCAAAAGATAGAATGATGAGTATTAAGTAAGGCAGACCAGGTATTAGATTAATCACTTATAAATAATATCATTAGTAGCTATAATAGATGCCATTGATCGAGTGCTTACTGTGTATCAGAAGGTTCTGTGCGAAATATTTGTATAGCATTATCTTGTTTAATTCTCACAACAGCCTGTGAGGTAGGTACTATTTTTTGAAAGAGAATTTGAGACTTGGAAGGTTCAAGGACTGACCGAAATCTCACAGTCATTGGGAAGCAGGGCTGCTATTCAAATTCTGGGTTATATGAGTTTTGTATCTCTTCTGTTAGGCCCTGACCGAACATATCGGTGGAGATCTGCCCATATTTGGCAAGGCCCAGCCAATGCAGAGGAGTACAAGGGGACACTTAGTCAACCACTGAGAGAGGAGAGACATCGAAAACTAGGGTCTCCATAAAGTAAGCAAGAGTTCAGGTTGGCTCAAGCTGGGAATTAGTCAAGGAAGCCAGCCAGACCACTAGACAGGAGCTGAGGTAGGAGGCCAGTCTTGTAGACTGGGCTGTAGGCTAGCCTTGGAGATGGCAAGAGCCATGTGGAAGGGCTTTGTGTGTAAAATAGTGGTGGAAGAAAGGCAGGCTTTCTTGCAAAGGAAGTAGTGCGATGATTGGGTGTGAAGAGACTGTCTCTCTTCTGGGAATTTCCTGCAGTAGGGAGTGGCTATTTTGGTTCTTGCTTTCAATCAAGATAAGCTCAAGAGCAAGTTGGACACAAGGGAATGGGCTCAGGGGTGAGCAGCAGCAACGCCCCCGCCCTGAGAAGGTAGAGAAAGTCAAGGAAATGAGATGGCAGGTGACAGGCACAAGTGTGTGTGTGTCCATCAGGGAATGGAGGGAGAGAGATGGAGGACTTGGCTCCCATTTTTGATAACCCAAGTAAGGCCAGGGTACTCTAATTGCAGTTTCTCCCAAGTTTCTCTCTGACTTCCAGATCCTACCATCTCAGAGTCTTTGGTGCTCCTCTGTAAAAAGTTAAGGCTCGTACAAGTTCAGAGAATTTCTCAAAATGAACTTATTAGCACTTTGGTTGTATAAATAAGTATTTTAATTTTTGTGGTGCACATTAAAGTTGGTGGATGGGAGACTGTCAGAATTCTTAATCGTCATGAAATATGCTCTTAATAATCAGTCTTATTAAATCTAAATGAAATGCCTGTATGAGGCTCTATTTTAGTAGTTACTGAACTCATTGCAGCTTTTTTATCTTAAACAGCAATGAGAGTCATTCTAAATCATCATCAAATTAACTATTTATGTTCTCTTTCACAAACATTCTCCATTTCCCCCTGTTCCGCCTCTCTACCACCCTCTCCACAAATCTCATGTTTTATGAAGAAATAATCAGTTCTCGTGGCTTGGCAGAGGACACCCTTTGAGCACTGGAAGGAAGATCCAGTCATGGGTAGGCGATTCCCGAAGCTCTGGCGTCCAGGGGAAGCATCACCTTGGAGGATGCTATTCCTGATGAGAAGACCTCTGCTCACAGGAAGCAGAAGACGTGCTCATCCGAGTGCAGCCTTTTTGGAGAGACGTGTGGTTGTTCCCTTCGTCAGCTTCTCTTGGCAGGAGGCCAGTGACAAGGTAACGCTCATCTCCATTTCCTTCAGATGTGATTTGGAGAAAAGCAGTCTACCAGCTTTTCAAGACCTTATCGTTTTTGTTTTTTGGAAGCTGGGCAGAATGTTTCCAATGCAGAGATCTGAGTTGGCCGAAAACATAGCGGCAGACACAACACAATGTCGTTTCAAAGTCTGGACAAGATTATACAAGAAGCAGAGAGGAAAAACACTTAGGCGACCTCTTCTAAGTATGGATGAATCCCCACCCCTTACTTCAAGGCAATGACTTGGACTTTTACCAGAGGGAAAAGGATACACACTAATGAAGTAATGTGTATGAGGAGTGTTCCGAGTACAGATTTCTCATCCTAAGGGAATAACATCTCACCGTAGTCCCTGCCGTTGACTCTGAACCTATCGCATGAGCCCCACACGCTAGGTCAGTGGAAGTGACCTGCCCAACTTCCCTCCATTCATCAGAATAGCCTAGGCAAAAGCCTCTCTTTCTGCCTCCTTTTTGCCTTTTGTTTTTACTCTCTTCTTTTGCCGGGGGTGGAGCTGAAGCCGGACCCTTGGTCAGGGCTGTCCATTTTAGGTTTGTCGGTGGTAAGGGTGGCCAAATTTAAAAATGGCTTTGTATCTTTCTAGGGAGCCACCATGTTAGCAGTGAGTACTTTGCAGGCTAGAGAGCCTCATCTGCTACTCCCACATGGGGGAGTAAAGCAACGCCAGGGTAGTGAAGCCACTTTCCCCAAGTGATGCAGTTGCTGGCACAGAATCCAAACCATTCTGCACAGCTCCTGGTTCTGAACTTAGTGTCTCTATGACTTTCTGGAAAACGAACATTTCCTCTTATTCCTCCTCAGTCCAGCCTTCCCTAATACCGCTCAGAAGCCTCTGGTTCTTTCTTTGCATCTGAGCCAAGGGGGGACAACTTGGGGTCTGGAGAAGTTTCCACTGCAATGGCCAATATGTTTTTGAACCCCACATCGACCACTCACTGAAGAGTGATCTTGGCCAAGTGAGGTCATCTCTTTAGGTCTCAGTTTTCTCATCTTTAAAATGGGGGTAATAATATCTCCCTCATAGGATTAAACGAGAAAATGCTAATGAAATTCATGACCCATGTTAGGTGCCCCATAAATGCTACTTCTTTCTTTTATCTTACAACTACAAATGTCATCAATTTAGGGACAGGATTTCAGACTATGTTTGGCCTCATTTAGATACTGCCATTACACAAATGAAGATGTTTGAGCCTGGACTTGGCACTACTTTTTTTGTAAACTGAAATTGTCATTAAGCTGCAATGAGCACAGTATGTCAAGTTCAGCTATTTTTACACTGGGGAGAAAAATACCTGTCAGTTAAGGACACAGCTCCCATCACAAGGAGCTGAGAAGGAACATTTTGGAGCACTGACATAGGCAAAGCAGGGGGTTTTCATAAGTTCAGCGGTACTCTGTGAATGTGATAGTTTCTGTTCTCTGAAATAATGTTTCGTCTGTCAGAAGCCCAAAGCACCCAAAGCCAAACCGTGGCATACCCTCTGAGGGCCTTGCAGGTGGCTGGCTGCCAGAATGTGCCAGAGTCCTGGTTCTTCTTAGCCTCACACCAGAGATTCCCTCCAAGTGCCTGGACAACCCCACAGACTACGTTTTCCTAATCATTCATTCATTCATCAAACATTTACAAGAGTTCCCTTTAATGGTGAACCCTGGAGACACAATAATGATCACAGAGCACTGGATAACAAAAGTGTTTACAAAATAGGATTGCATTTAAATGATAGAAAGCCACATTGCAATAATGACCAAACAACTCACAAAAACGATTTCATATCAGCAAACACAGGAAATGGCTTTCACAAATTGGCCATTTAGAAGGGAGAACTAGGTTTTACTGGAATCACCTTCGAGTGATGGAAAAAATTAGATTGCAACATGGGATAGCTAGGTCTAAATTCTGATTTTTGGTTCTGGATAAGAAACTTAGCTTGCACGAGTCCCAGTTTCCTCCTGTGTAAAACTGGAACTATAAATACTTTCCTTATGGTTTCATTAAGAAGATTAAAGTCATCAAGTTCATGGAGACACCTAGTACAGGGCCTGACGTGTAACAAGTGCTCAGTGAATGGAGGCTGAAACTGAATTTGGAGAGTAGAGGGTCAGAAGATGCAAACAAATCTCACATCAGATAAGGTTTAGGCAGCATGACTTAGAACAGATGGCTCTCCAATTATCCAAATTAAATTGGATGAAAAATCCACCCTGGAGATTTGTAGGTGAATTTAGATCCTGTGTCTGCTCTTCGGTGTTTTAGCTCCTTGCCTTCACCACCCACTGTGTAGAGTTGTTTTTCCTTTAATTTACCCAACATTTACCTCTTTCAGACTCCAAGGGGAACGCTTTTGTTCTTGCCGGCCTAAACTCTTTATGGACAAGAGAATTAGGAAGTCTGTGGGCCAGAGAAGTAAATCTGCTTTGAAGCTAAGCTTCCCAATCAGTATCTGCCTCAAATATCTTCTTTTAGAGTCGATTTCAAATAGAAACCAACTTGTCTTCAACTCAATTTCCCTCCTGCCCTTAGTCATATCCCATAAAACAACTGCTGTTGATTTCAGCTGACATCAGAGAGTCATAAAACCGGAGGATGAAAATAGGCTAGAAAAATGACAGGGAGTGACTGCCAGGGCCAGGCAGGGTTGGCATCTTGGGACTCCTTCTCCAGTGCTCTCCTTCCTCGGTCACTTAGTCATAGCTCTGCATTCAGGTGCCCACCCAGGTATATACTCTCACCTGTGCTTTCAAGAAGAGCATGTGTCCCGTCAGTGTCTTGAAAGGTTCAGTCAGGAGCCACCTTGCTTTTCCCCAACCTGTCTTGGTCACGTGTCCCATTCTCTTCCAGTGGGTACAAGGAAACCTTTCAAAAGAGACTCCACTAAAACAGGATCAGTGTCCCTATTTTCCCTAAATGGACTTATCAAAACCTCTGATTGCTTTACTGCCTTCTTCTCCTTACCATTGATGCAATTATTCTTAAAAATTGCCATTGCATAGTAATGTATGCTTATCAAGGCATTTTACATACATTCTTCCAGTCCATCCTCGCAAAACCTTATGCCGTTGCCGTGGTATTACCATCCTTGTTTTATCACAGTGTGATTAAAGCACAGACGTATGCAGTGACTTCCCTGAGCTCACGCTCAAGTCCATGATGGAGTAGGATCCAGCCCCGGATCCCCATGGCAGGCCAGCGCTCTGGACCGTGCTTCTCTGCAGGCACCAGAGATCTTTAGTGAGACCCAAGTGCCAGCTTGGGCCGGCTCTCTGCAGTTTCTGTCTACTAACTCCACCACCCCCGTGCACACGCGCAGGCTTCTTTCTTCCAGGAATGATTACGCAGAAAATGGGAGCTGACAGTGATAGATGGACTTTTCCATTTTCTGCTAACGTGGCTATGAAGTCAGAGCCCATTTTAATGAATGTCCATTAGGGTCAAATTTGGAAAGCAGGTATTAAGAGTCATTGCCGCTAATTACACCCTGAGAGCTCTATTTGTATTTTCAAATTGGATAAAAAGGTTAGTAAAATGGAACGTTTCAGAGCAGGCTGACTCCTGGCTTGCTCTCCAAGTTTTCAGAAATGATCGGCTGCCCAAACTTGCTGAGAAATAATGTTCTGCCTTATTCTTGCCTCGTGCCTCACAGGTGAGCCAGTGCCACGAGGAGTGACTGCCTCTCGAATCCTGTCCGTCTCTGGCAGATCCGATGACATCTGGGACCCTTAAGAGTACTTGAAACAAACGGCGCTGGTCTATTTTAATCCCGCTCCTTCTAGAAACTGGAAACTGTAAGGAGAGTCTTCCTGCTGACAGGTGGCTCTATAAAAGTCGTCCATCTGCTGCTAATTATGGCAGAAAGAAAATTCACACAGCCGAGTTTTCAGTTTATTTGCTAAAGATCTCCAAAGGTGTAACTGTCTTCCCAGATCACAAGGCCATTCACAGCATTACATCTATAGCTCCTGTTAATTATTTAAATAATTTAAAACCCGGGCAGCAGGGAGCATTTAACAGAAGTCTGGCTGGGTGAGGATGGGTTTGATGGTTGACAGCAGAGGAAGGTAATTTGTTCTCACAGCTCACAGAGGTTGGATTCATTGGCTTTATTCCCCCTTTACCATTTTCCAAGGAAAAATCAGAGAGGGACAGAATTTCAGACTTGCTTGCTTTGATTCTCAAACTTCAGTTTACCTCTCTCTTCTTCCTCATGCTTTCATCTGTAAAATGGGCATAATCTCTCAATTACCTAGCTCAGAAAGCTATTGTGATATTGGAATGGGATAACTGATTAGAAAGCACCATGTATAGAGTAATATACCATATAAAAAATTTAGGCCTATTAAATAAATAGAAATGATTCAGCTTAATAGATTAAGTGGTAGAATAATAGAAGAAAGATATTTTTCCCTTCCCTGTAGTTTTCTTTACTTTCTCCCACCCAGGTACCCACAGAATTTAAAAATTGCTTTCTTATCTGTGTTCATATACAATTATATCTAAAAATGTACATATTTCTCTTTTGCTTATTCTTCAATAATAATAGGCTGATATCATATTTTTGGCATTGGTTTGCGGGCCCGTCTCCCTCTGCTAGACTGGGAGTAATTTGAGGATGGGAACAATGTCTTATTTATATTTATGTTCCCAGTGCCTAGCAGAGCCTGATACATAGTAGATGTTCAATATATGTTAGGTCGAAGAGCCTCAACATTAAGCAAATGAAAGAAAGATGATTTTACTGTATGGTGAAGTTGTGTTCAATAATAACTTTAATTTGTAGCACTGGATCTGTCAAATTCAATCATTTTTGTCATATTTGGTGATTTTTGTTTTGCAAGTGCTATACAATCCACTATAAAAGATGCATAGCTCCAAATTGGGCGTGATGACCTGGGACCCTTAGGATCTGTTCTCTAAATTGTGGCCTTGGGCACTCAGTTGTACCCTAATTAAGACTCTGGTTTTCAGGTGCAAAATGAAGGCAGGATGGGGTAAACTTGATGGCTTACATTCTATCAAATACTCTGATGGCTATAACCTGGAAGTCAGAAGTTGGTCCCTAGTTGAATCATTTGCAGAGAATAAACAGAAAAATATATGCTTAGAATGAAGTCACCGTACATGAAAATGGTAAAACAAGGAGACAATCGTGCAGTTAAAGAATAAGGGTCCATCTCATAAGGCAAGGGCAGTGCTAGGTCACCCCTGACTCCATCTAGCCTCATGGTTGCATTATATTTGAATGTTCTTTAACCTACATAGTATTGTTGGAATATAGTTCATATAGTTTTCTATATATTTGAATTCTCATGGAAGGCAGTTTAGGAAAACAAGTTTTGATAAAAATGATATAAATTAGATAGCCCAAAACAACGAAGTAGTCTAAAAAAAGAACTAGAAAAGAATTGGCTGGGATTTTTATTCCAAAATGTCCTATTAGATAAATCTGGTTGTATTTGCTGCTGATTTTATTTTTAAAATGTTTTACTCTGCCTCTGTTTTTTTGCAGACTTTCTACTTCTGGTTGTTAATAGTCCTCTTTTCTTTGAAGTGTTATATGCCTATGGAAGCTGCAATGTGGGCACGAGATTGGAACAGGGCTCTCGAACCCCAATCTCATTTGGATCTCAGTTTTGAGCTAATTGCCTCACTCACTCTGCCTTCAGTGCCTCCTGTTCTGGTCTTACTAGCTTCTTGCCTCATGACCCAGTCCCTTGAAGCTGAGCCTAACTCGGCCTCACTTCTCCATAGTTCTTGGTTTCTTTCCTTGATCTCTCCCTCTAGTTATGCAGCCCTCAAGCCTGCTAAGTAAACTCTTCCAACCTGGCCTTTAAAACATCACTTCTCTCCTGTTCCTTCAGGCCCCATGAATAGGACCTGGAAAGACATGTGGTGAATGAACCTTATGTTATGGGAACTTTGGGTCATGGCCCAAATTCTATGAGTCTTCCTCTAGTCTCTCCCACCTTCCGCAGTTTCTTTCTTCCATTCTCCATTGTACTGTTTCATTAGCTTCCATGGCAGGATTTTCCAAAATCTGGTTGTGATTAAATTCTTATAGATTTGATTGTAAGATAGGATGTTGTAGTTCTTTTTTCTTCCTTTCCCTATGGCAATTGTAAGACATGAGGAAAATGAAAATGGTCTTCTACCTGGGAAAATGTTGGAGAACCTTTGACTCATAATCTGTATAACA
Source organism: Tarsius wallacei (assembly GCA_963574415.1). NCBI lineage: Eukaryota > Metazoa > Chordata > Mammalia > Primates > Tarsiidae > Tarsius > Tarsius wallacei. The sequence continues at coordinate 61,642 of CAUYQG010162581.1, forward strand.
TGAGCTAATAGATATTATATATTGTTGTCGAATATTCCTTGTTTATTGATATTATCTCTCTAAATAGGTAGTCAATCCTTAAGAAAGTGAGTACTTTTCTCTTCTCTTTCTCTCAAGTTTAACACAGTGCCCATACATACTGTAGAACCATTAAGTGTTAACTGTGACATTAAGTGTTAACATGATGGTCTAGCTGATACTAACTCATGCTTCAGTATTATTGCTATTGTCAAACAGCTGCTGAGAACCATACCCACTTCTATCTCCTCATTTCTTCAGGATGATGTACCTTTGTAAACCCAGGATAGTGAAGTTTTACTTTTGTTTTCAGAGAAGAGTTATTGGTAAGAGTATGACAATAGCCCTAATATGGCTTAATGATGGCCTATGTAGTCCCCAATAAATAAACAATTATTTTAGGATATTTTTGTGTTTTAGCAAAGATGATTTCTATGAGTAGGTAGAATATGTATGCAAAAAAAATTGGGTGTATTTTTTTTAATACTCCAGTGTGTGGATTGATATTTTGAGAAAATACCTCCATTGTCACTACTTTATGGAGCTTTTGCCAAGGTACATTTTGCTTTGCTGGTGTAGAAATGGCCTTTCTGTGGCCATTAAGAATTTCTTGGCAATCCTGAATCAAATATCCCTGCCAGAACCCAATTTGGGAATTGCATTTTTTCCCCACTAATTAACTCCATTGTTTCAATTAGGAAAGAACTATTCCTTCCAGCCCAGAACACTGTCTCTGTACAGGAAGATGGTAGTGAAATGCTTTCACAATGAAAGCGAGAATTTGTTGTACTAAACCTACCCATCATCCCTTGTGACAACATTTTCAAGATGGTTGACCCTGTTTTTGAGGGTCAGTATGTTAAATCAAAGGGTTATACAGAGTTGAAAATAACATCAAAAAAGTCCAAAGTAAACCAAAATGATTCTTATTGTCCCTATCTTATGGGCGAAAGTTCACTAAAGAAAAGTACCTTGTCCAGGCTCATCAAAGTTAGAAAGCAGAAGAATAAAGACCATAGGTCTCCTCTCTCCTTGCTTAGGCATAATAGCTCTGTCTGACTCAAGAAGATCTCACTTCCTTGAAACTGATCTCCTTGGAAGTGTAGAACCAGCTGAGTTAATCAGTCATAAATTATAAAAGTAATGTCAGCCGCTCTACTCTCATGGCACATGCCTGAAGTTATACTTTTCACCTAGAGTATAGAGCATAGTCAGCAGTCTGTGATCTTTGACTAAGAAATCTAAAATTACTTACTCTATTAATGCAAATTATTATAATTAACATCAGTGATGTATTTAATTGCTATTTGTAAAAACTACTTTCTATCTGCATTAAGCTTTGGAAAATATCTATAAATATTTTGGTGGCTTGTGACAGTAAATTAATTGTCGTACTGAATTAAAAATGATTTAGAACTTTGTTAATCTGTTGGCTCATTTTCCCAAGTGACTTTGCCCCCTTGGGCTAGAAAAACAAAGTCGTCAAAGAAACCTTTGCCTTTGACATATGTGCCTAATCTGTTACCACCATGTTGATGATTTTAATGTTCAGAGAGAATGGTAGAATATGAAAGATGCTTGTTTGGCCTTTCAGAAGAGGCTCTAGAAGCTGGTAGAGGAAAGAATAATATTAATCCATCGTTTTCTATTCTCATAAGAGGTCCTGTCTCACATTACTCATGGATTGTTAACTGAGCATAAGACATGGGATCGGGGGTCAGATACATGTCCCCTCCAACTCAAAATAAGCTCTAATGGCAGCTTCAAGATTGTCAATGCTGACATCGAAAGGATGGGAGCAGAAATCAAACAATCTCTCTTAGATCTTCATTCTATATTGTCAACTACTAATTTATAGATTATCATCTCAGCTAGTACTTCATTTTGATTCAGTTTCCTATGTTAACTCTTATCTGTATGAAGAAATATTTCCTTTCATTTATTTGTTCTGAATCTATACTTGTAAAACTCCATATACTGTTCTGTATTGTGGTGTCAATGAATTAATTAAGCTAGGATGGCATATACTCAAAGCAACCTTTGCCGATGGTCCAGCCACTGCTGAAGGTAGTCACGTAAACATCATGTCCAAGATATTGTTTTCTGTTGTTCTCAAAATGTCTAGTCTTTGGAGTAATGACTTAGTGTAAGAATTGAAGCAAATGCCCTCTTTCCAATGTTTTGATTTTTTATCACCAGTATCCAACTAGAACTACTGATACCCAGATCCATGCTCTCACTTAGAATTTACTTCCTAATGACATCTAATATTTTGCTGATTTGGGGGGTAGCTGCATATTAATCAATATCTTTTGAAATAATGCCTTTTAAATCTGTTTTTTAGTTTGCAATCTTTTTCTTATATATTAGGAGGAGAAGATATTCCCATTTAAGATTTATAAATTACATACTATATAAAAGTCTAGACCATATTTTAAGAACCTTGAGGGCAATGATTTATTCAGTAATGCATAGTTCATGGTGCCTAAAACATAGTAGATACATCATCGAAATTCTATAAATTAAATTGAACAAAAAAAGATGATGGACTTTTGTGGTTATCAACAAGTTATCTAATGAGAGATGGAGACATTAGATTTTTGAAAAAGATGTTGATACATGATAGTGAAGGATGAGGTCATCCATGGCTTCAATGGTTGTTTCATAATTTCCTTTATTTAACAAACACTTACTGCTTCCCTATCGTTATAGGCATTGTGTTAAGTTAAAGGAAACTAGAATGTGGCTTGAAGTTCCTTTGGGGTAAATCAGAGTTACATTTTTTAAAGTAACTAATTTTTAATTATTATACCTGAATAGAGGTATAATTTGTATAAAATAAGATATATAAATATAAAATGTATGGTTAGATAACTTTTTTACATTTATGTACCTATGTAACCACCAACAGATCAAGTTATAAAATATCTCCATCCCCCAGAAAGTTCCTTCATGCCCTTTTCCTGTTAATTATCCTGCTACATAAATACATAAATAACCATATTCTAACTTCTACCAGCATAGATTAATTTTCCATCCACCAACGTTATATAAAAGAGATCAGGCAGTGCATTCTTCTTGGTATGTCTGCCTTGTTTTACTTAATGTACTCAAAAATTAATCCAAGTTGTTGCACATACATGTCTGTTGTTTTTTAAAAAAATTAATTGTATGTCTAGAATTACTTTCTGATATTGCTTAAAATGGTATTAGGAAGACCCTGAAAATGACAGTGGCAATGCAATAGTTTTTAAATTTCTGGAGTCATTCATTCAAAAAAATTAGAGTAACTATGATAGCAAAACCCAAAACTCATGTACAACACCTACCACAAAATGAAGTGAAAAGTTAACCCCAATCTGAGCAATACTAACCAGACTGCTATAGAAAAGAGAAAGCAGATGGGAAAAAGAGGGACTCTGATGAACTGAGTAACAATCCCAAACTGACAAGGGATACTCACTAGGAAGCTCAACACATTAATCCAAGGAGAGCAGCCAAATCTGGGAGGGAGTTTAACAAACTAGAGTTCATAGCTAAGACTGATATAGTCAGACAAGTCTGAGATTTTTGTACTCTTGATACTAACCATTCATATCCCCCTTACAAGATGATTCCTTCAGGGAAGAGAAACTTCTGTGAGAAGAATTCAAATTAGTCAAGTTAGAGACATAGGAGCAAAGAAAAGAGAAGAAAAAAAAAAGAAAGAAAGAAATAAGAAAAAGAACAGCTAGCACATCTCAGGAAGTATGAAGGTGAAAGAAAAATATGTTTTTGAATACATAAACACAACAGAAAAGGGAGCTCTAGAGAATTTAGAATATAAGAATTCTAACTGGTTCATTTTTCCTTTTTAGTACAGAAAAACTTATTTCACTTAAAATGAGAAACAGAAAATGATAGTAGGCAAATTCTATATAAAATTACTGTAAGAAATTTAAAAAAGGACCAAAACATATCCTTATATACAATTAAAGAAACCCAAAGGGCGTGCTTATAAAATAGATAAAAATTATAACAGACACAAGAAAATAATGGAAGCTATAAAATAACATAAAGAGGCTTAAGGAAACTCAGAAATGATATGATTAAAGAAAAGATGAGAGAAAGAAAAGGTTTGAAAAAAGATCAACTCAGAAAATAATAAAAAATAAAATATTATTTTGGAAACAAAGATTAAATGAGAAGAAATATAGGAATAAATAAGAACTACAGAAAATTCCTTAAAAGAAATAGAAAATAGAAAAGAAAAAGGATTAAATCAAAAATAAGTTTAAAAGAGATAAAACAGATTAGAGAGAAAGTGATACCGAAGATAGGCAGTGAAGATCCAATGCATGTACGAAAGGAGTTTCCAAAGCAAAAAAACAAAGCACAGAACAGAATTAATATTTAAAAAATCCATTCAAACTTTTCTGAAATGAAAATAAATAAAAATATACATTGAAAGGGAGTGTACTATTTCTGGGACAATCAATTCAGAGGGGCCAAGCTGGCTTAAAAATAAAAGGCTTTTGTGAGCACCCAATTATATTGATATTCATAAAAAAGAAAAAGATCAGTTTGTCATTAGTCTTTTTAAAAAATGCTTTAACCTGAAGGCAATAGAAAAAATATATTTCGAATACTCAAGAACATAAATAGTGAGCCAAGGAGTTTATACCCAGCCAAACTGATCTTTAAGTATAAATGTCATAGCAAAGTATTATATGCATGCAATAACTCAAAGAATAGTGTTCTCATGAGTCTTTCCTAAGGATTCTACCAAATGAATGAAGAAACATTGGCATAAGGACTTATGTTTAACAGCAGCAATCAGAATGCATAATGATAAAATTACATTTTTGCATACTTCTATACAGTTATGTGCCACATATATGATGGTATCCCAGAAGATTATAATACTATATTTCTATATTTAGATATACAAATACTTATCATTGTATTACAGTTGCCTATAGTATTAAGTACCATAATATATTGTACAGGCTTTTAGTCTAGGAGCAATAGGCTATACCATATAGTACCTGGATGTCTAGTAGTCTATATTGTACAAGTACACTCTATGATGTTTTCACAAGGACGAAATTACCTAACAGTGATTAGGTAATTTTGTTTATACTTGAAGATCAGTTTGGTTGGGTATAAACTCCTTGGTTCACTATTTATTCACTATTTATTTACATTTTCTCAGAATGTATCCCCATCATCAAGTGATGCATGACTGTATTTCTTCTGAAAATTAAAGGTTTGAGTACAAATGAACCTTTGAAGCAAATCTGAAATATAGGAACAAGGTATAGTCAAGGATAAGCCAACAGTGTTCAAGTAGCTCAGGTACTTTAGTATCAGAAACAAATTTATTCTGGTTTAATCTCCCTTAGAGGAACCACTGGTTATATGGGATGAAGCAATGTGCCACCCTCCATGGAGGAATAACCATAGGGCAGTGTCCATGAATTGTTGATTGCACTTAGCTTTGGTAAGGGTCCAACTACAACTGCAAGAATTCACAGATAATCCACACCAACACAGGCCATACCCATGCTGTACTCTCTGCAAACAGTCACCTTACACAAAATTTACACAAAGTGACTATTTCTAGAGGTGGATATTAGCTTGTTCTGAAAAAAAAACCAGTCATTTTGTATAATTCTGACAAGAAAGGAGATCCATGATCAGTGGGGCTACCACATTTTGGGGGTATAAGGTGATATGTTTAAGGTACTGTCTATAGAACAGGGAAGGGTTTAGAAGTTTAAAGCTTGTTTCATGTGGTCGTCCTGTGAATGCTTACCTGAAATCTGAACACCTGAAGCACGAATATGGCATTCTGAAGTGTACTACCTGGCTTTCATTACAAAAACCATCCTCCTGCATTGCAAAAGTACTTTGAATTTGTTGGGCACATTTGACTCAGCCACGCCCTGGAACTGAAAAGAATGCAAGGTCTGCCCTCCAGCAACTTATTCAGGTTCTTGGGCTACATTTGCTGTATGCTCTGTATATTGCATTTCTACAGAAATGGCAGTTTGGGGCATTTGGAAAAGTTGAATGTCCTTGGTCCCAAAATCCAAGGATTGTTATTGTCCCCAGATTGTATTGCTTGCAGAAAGATAGGACGGTCTTTGAAACTAATGGGCTAAATTTTGCTGAATAACATCTTGTTTTATTTATTCCCAAATAAAAATAATTTTGAGATACTCTATAAATAATTATATTGGAAACAAATTTTCTTTTGGAATTGAACTGAAATAACCATGTCAAAAGCCAACAAGCAGATGGTAAACTTTCTGTTTCTGCTGACTGGGGCAGATTTTTCTTAAAGCTGAAAAGGAGCTTCGTGCCCTAAGAGCTCAGTGCCTTTCTGCACCTTTCAGATTTGGGTCATTCACTGAAGACCTACATTTATTTGTAGCCTACATAATCTCAGTGTTATTATCCTGTTTAATTACAGTAAGTAATTGACACCAGAAATGCTGAACTAGAAACCTGAAATTATAGAAAACAATTAAATTCTGGTATTAAGGAAGCTAGTATCATTTTTAGTATATTTTTTTCTGGTTGGACTTTATTTTCTGTTTCAAGGTCTTTGGGGGCCTTTTTTCCCTTCTGAATAATTCTAGAACCACTTACTGCTTATTGAGAAAGCTAAAGATCCATTAGGTCAATATATTTAGAGGCAAGTCATAGATTCTGGAAAAGTTAGAGATTGAAATTAAACATAAACACAAGAAATGGCACAGGGCACTACAGAGTTGCCCCAAATCAGGAGTGCAGATCAGGCTTCAGTTGTGTGCTTTCTGGCAGGCAGACCAGTGTAGGTCTTGACTTGCTCTATGATTTCCACTTCATCTTTCTCTCTCATGCTATCTTTTCCTCTCAGAGGGACCATCCCTTCTCAAACCTCTGCCTCCACAATTCAATGGCATTTACTAGGCATTTATTCTACGCCAGGCATTTTGTCAGACACATCCATTTGTTCAGTTTAAGCCTTACAGTGACTGACTATTGAAGGTAGGAATATTTATCCCTTCTTCTTCAAAAGATGAAGAAACTGAAGTTGATTATGCCTAAGGCCAAAGAACTTACTAGCTGCAAATTTAGAACTGGAATATTCCAGTTTTGGAACCAAAACACCTGGTTGTGAATCCTGACAAGAACATTTACAAGCAAATCACTTACCTGAGTGCCCTATTTATTGGAAATGAAGATAATTTCTACTTTATAGGGTTTCAATAACTAAAGATAATATATATAAAGTGCCTGGCACAACAAACGCTCAATAAGTGGCAGTTGATGTTAATTTTTAGTAACACTTACTTTCTTTTTCCTAAGTGCCTCTTATTCAATATAACGTAGATATAAATGTTTAGGCCCTGGAGAAAGAGGTCTAGATGTGACTTGCATCTCCATCACTTACTAATTATTTAATCTCATTATCTGCAAAATGGGAATAATAATAGTAGTACCTACTTTCTAGAGTTGTGAGGATTAAATAAAATAGTGTCACTTAAATTTAAAAAGTGCCAGTGCCTGGGAAGCACTTGATAAATGTCAGTTTTAACTCTCTTTTCTCAATGTCAACCTGTTCTCAGAAAGGGACCAAGCAAGTTCCTGTATCCTAAAAATCAAGTTACTAAGAAGTCTTAATACAACATTCTACCCAGATAACTGATTTGACTCAAGTTTCTAACATCTAAAAGTGAATGTTTAGGAATCAATAGCACAACCTGGGAAAACAGAGTATCTGTTTGTCAGGTGTGTGGCCCAGATGTCAGCTTTCAACTTTTGTGGAAAAATCCATCTCACAGATACAATTTAGTATTTAATTCTTTAGTTTTGGTCCAGTCCATAAAATGATAGAATCAGGTAGGAAGGATCTTAGCAGTTATCTGGGCTGGTCTTCTTAGCCTAAATTCCAGGTAAGCCGTCACACCCTTTGTGCAAATTGATTCATTACTGGGGAACAAGTTTAGGTTCTATCCATTCTCCTACCCTGTAGTCTACGCCATTGACAAAAAAACAAAAACAAAAACAAAAAATTTTCCCTTATTCCACAGTCCTGATTCACCTATTATCTTGCGGCAACTCTATAGTACTCTGTACCACTTCTTGTGTTCCTGTTTAATTTCAATCTTTAACTTTTCCAGAGCCTATGACTTGCCTCCCAAATAGGATATAAACTTCTTAAGGACATGGCTCATGAATTAAATTCCTTTAAACTAATTAACAACTCTTGTGTTTCATACTGTGCTATGGGAGGTACAAAGAAGTTAGTCATAAATAAATAAATTGAGAGTAAATAAATAATTGTCAAATAAGCTTTTCAAGCCCCCAGTCAAATATGGAAAATGCATCTCACCTCTCCTATCAACACTGATCAGTTGGTAACAGCTTCCTAGAGCATGCTGCACATTTGATGACCCTACTCTAAAGTGGTTTATATTCAGAAAAATGGCAGTACGTAGGGCTAGAACATTCTGGAAGGAATAGGGAAGTGAGCATTGTGCCAGGATTTGAAAGATGGGTAGAATTCTAATAGAAAGACTCATGCGTGACAAGGGCAATCCACATGGGGGATGTTTAGAGCAAAGGCATTAAAAGTGCTCACTACAGCACAGAGCACTAGGCCTTGAATATAGTATCGAAGGTGTGCTGACATCAAATATGGTTAAATTATGTGATTATAGGAGAAGACTTCCCTCCAGGCTCAAATTCCAGGACAAATCCCATGGGAGGGTGGCATGATAAAAAAGACCATCATATTGTTTCGGCATTGGTTCAGCTAGGTGTTAACTGGCTGGCTAGAGTGCAGGATTTAAATGATCTGATTAGGTTATATAAGGAAATGGTCAAGTAGGTGAATACTAGGGGGAGGTCTCCAAGGAGACTTTGATGGTTTTTTAGGCAGTTATGGAAGATGATAGCCTTCATCAGCATTAAGGTTTCCCTCTGACTTTTGCAGAAGGGTGCCTTTTTCTCCCTCCCCTCTGCCTCTCCCCGAGAGCAGCACAGTCTACAGGTGGGCACGGTATATGATGTGATACAGCTATGTGGACTTATTTCCCACTTCTGGCTTTCTAGCAATATGCCCCATCAACACCAATAGGACTCTGACAATAGAAAGCCAGAAGTGGGAAATAAGTTCACATAGTGCAAATTTAAGTGCATGGTTCCTGCATGTGAACAATGCCTCTATGATGACGAGCAAGGTCCTTAGTCCTGCTAAGTCTTGTCTTCCCCATCCGTAAAATGGGAATGACAGCTGTGCTGGTTTTCCAGGGTTGATGTAAAAATAAAGCACTTAGGTGTGCCAGACACTGTTCTAACCACTTTACCTTTGTAAAGTCGTTTGATTAACCTGACAACCCCTAAGAGGTAGATACCATTTTTTTTCTATTCTACTATGTGAGGAAACTAAAACAGAAATTAATGATTGGTCCATCCTTATGATTCTAGACATATGAATATAGTCTTTTCTCTGATGAAGAATTCCTGCCTATGAATCCATAGAATTCTTCTAAGATTTTTTTTGGTTGTTTTCAAGCCTTTCAACATGAGCAATTTCAGTGTTTAAGATGGAATGAGATGAGGGAGGGAGGGTTCCTCTCCAACCCAGTCGGGACGGCAAGAGCCTTAGTTAAGGTCAAGTTAACCACTGTCTGGATCTGCACATTCTTTATATGCTAGGACTTACTGTCCTAGAATCTACATGATTCTTACTTGGAAGGGTGGTGCGGAAGGATCGCCTGAGCCCAGCAGGTCGAGGCTGCAGTGGCGGTGAGCGTGCCACTGTACTCCAGTCTGGGCGACAGAGTGAGACTCCAATTCAAAAAAATAAATAAATAAATAAAAGAATCTACATGAGTCAGTGTTTAGAAACTGTGTAAACATAATCTAGTGAGGTTTTTAAATTTAAGACTTGCTTTTGTTTTGAAAAGACATACATTTTAGAAAATCATATATTTATCAACTTCTGAGTGGAACTTTCTGAGCCATAATAATCTTAGGCATAGCATTTGTACCATCTCAAATATTTTCTCATGCCTGCTACAGACTTACCAATGTCACAGATTTGAGGACTGAGAATAAAATTTAAAAAAACGAGTCCTGTTTCATTGTTGTTGAGTTGTGCTTTTAATTTTTGTGAGGTGATTTTCCTCATTAGCCTAATTTCTTCCTCAGGATGACCATTGGGACCTGACAGAACACAGCAGGAAGGGATCTAAGGATTTGCACAGATATGTGCCGCTGAATAAGCTTGAGCTCCATCTAAGTCCACTGAACAGGGGCCACCTTCTTCATTCCAACAAGCTGTAATATTCTGTCCTTAGCCTTGCTTTCAAACGTGGCATGCACAAAGAAACACCTGGAGAATTTGTAAAACACAGATTCCAAGGCCCCCAGAGAGTCTAGCATGAGGTCCAAGAATCTGCACATTGAACAGCCCCCTAGAAGCTCACTGTGGCCTGCTCAACTCTGCACAGAGCAAGTTCATTCTCACCTCTACCTGTGTGTCTTTACTTTCCCTCAACTGATACCCCTGCATTAATTCCTCTTCATCCATCTGCATTCCATCCCTCCTTAAAAACCCAGTACCAGCTCTGACTCTGCCATAAGCCATCACCAGCAACTCTGATCTGTTTCTGTCTTTCTATCACTGTCTCTCTCTCTCATTCATCCTTCCTCTTTCTCTCTGCCTGCCTTCAAACAAACAGACAAACACACATCTGTTAGTCCAGTCTCAAACACGTGGCGATCTCAGCCTCAACCCCTCTCTGGTTTGAGGGAGGGAGAGGGAATGGGGTTGAAGGGATGGTTGGCTTGCCCTGGCTTCAGGACCGGCTCCTGTCTGTGTCCCACCTCCAGGCCAAGTCAAGCCGGCCCCTAGACGGAATGGCCTGGATGCCACCAAGAGCCCCAGTGACCTCCCATCAGAGCCATCCAAGCCTGGACGGCACTGGGCAGGAACGGCCCCTGCTTCCCCGGGCCTCAGCCCCACAGAACCCGCCTGGCTGTGGGCAAAGCGCTCTCCTCTCTGTCGCCAAGCGCGGTGTTTCCGGCGGGTTGGGAGAAGCCCGGCTTCACCGGCCCGGCTGCTTGTCCCGGCCCATTTCCCCAGCCCTTGGTTATTTTTACCCTCGCTGAGCTTCTTCCCATTCTTCAGGTGCTGGGCGAGGTGGCGTTCATTTGGCTTTGCTTCTGACACAAGATAAACGAGCTCGGGGCCCTCGGCGATTCACTCTGGCTGCCAGGGGGTTCCAAAATAGCAAACTATTTTTCATAACAGCAACGTGATATGAAGGGAGATGCAGCCGGCGCACTCAGGTTTCCCATCGCCGTCCGGGGCGCGTGGTGGAGGGAGAGGATTCATTAGGTTTGCACTTGTGTCCGGGAAAAGAAGGGCCCCGTGCTGACCGTGGCCGTCCCCCTTGGCTGGGTCAAGGTCTGGCCTCTGGAAGGCCAGTCTCGTCCTTGGGCGAGGTGGAATAGGAGCCGGGGCGGGGCGGGGGGGCCCCTCAGCGTTCAGCGCCTTTTTTCCCCCTTGCAGAAAGATAAGGTTACAAAATGTGACTATCTGCCGGGTGGTTTTTTCTAACACCACCCTGCAAGTTAAACAAAAGAGGGTGACTTCTTAAAAGCTTCAAATATCTGACACTTTAGTTCATCAAATATGTGGTCATTTCAGAAAGTTTAAAGGATAGACTTCTCTTGTATTCTGTTTCCAAAGATGCAAAGGCGAAAGATCTAACTCATGTGGTTTCTTTGTGTTTCTCCTTAATCCCCTTGACTCATTAGGAAAAAAAACAAAAACAAAAAAAACAGCAACAAAGAACAAACAAACCAAAAAAAAAAAAAAAACCCCAAACTGTTTTTATGGCATTATTTGCTATTAAAAAGTTGGTCCCCAGTCCTATATCTAATAATCTCCCCTTGTCCCCCATCATGAATTATGTACATGTATTTAGAGTGAAAATAAAGCTAAGTGGATTGGAATTTATATTTGCATGTATTGTGAGTTTCATTTTGATATTTCCCCCTCATCAAGATACTAGACCTTCCTGACTGAAGATAAACTGAAGCACAATTGAAGTATATGTTATAATGATGGTAGTGATACTAATAACATGAGCTTTTCAAAACTGAGATGAGGCTGAGGGTTCAAATCTTTTTTAGAAATTTTCAAAGTCAAGGCTGGAGTCTGAGAGATTAAGTGTGGTTTAAAGCTACGTACTAGTGAGTTGTAATTCAGTGCATAAGACACTGGAACCTGTCTTACAACACATCTTAATTTAAATATTTCTTTTCCCAGGGGACCACAGAATATGTGTTGCATGAATAAATAAACGCCATGACTTGTTTCAGAGGCCCCAATCATAATACAATTATATGCATTGCAAATGTCATATGCTACTTTTAGTTTCTAGGCTTTTAAAAAAATTATTAAACTGCATTCCAGGAAGAGAGATGCCTCAACCTAACTATGAAAATGGAGTCAGAGAGGTTAGTCAAACTAGGCAGCAGACCCCTTTCACTGTGAGCTTGACCCTATCACAAAAATGGTGGGGTTACATTTTACACGGAGTTACTGGCTCATTACTGACCTGGCTCAACCAGCCATACAAAGACTAGGCAGAGAGACTTGTGACTCTGTCTTACTGCCTTGTCTTGCTGGGTTTTAGAGACCATTTCTCTTCTCAAATCAGTGGTAGCTCTGATTCTACCAGAGGAAAATAATACATTTTTTCCTTCTTAAGTATAGCATTTTCTTTCCTCAGGTCACTAAGATCCATTTGCTAAATAACTCTTGAAGTCTAAAAAATTGTCTCTGAGTAGCCAGAAGAGGTGAATTCAACCTTGCAAATAGTCCTCTAAAACCATCACCCTCCTCAAAAGCCTTTTCTCTTTATCCAGTGTGTATAAGTCCTACCCACATAGGTAACTTGCCATCTTATGTTTTTTCTCTATCTCTGATTTTTACACTGAACTGTATTTCTCTTTATGAAAGAAACATAGGAGACATGCAGGGTAGCGGAGCAGTTAAAAGCACTAACATGCAACCACATAGACCTGAGTTTGAGTCCTGTATTTTCTACTCCCTACTTATTTTCCAGCTGTGTGACCCTCGGTAAGTGACTTAACTTCTCTGTGCCTCCGTTTTCTTACATATAAAAAGGTGAAAATAAAAGTTCCTATCTCATTGGGTCGTCATGAAGATTGCAAGAGATACTGCATATACAAAGTCCAGCAGAGTGCCCACATGATTCTAATAAATAGTAGCAATTATCATATTGAAAGCATCTTACTATAGTGCATCTACACAGCTTGTGATTTTTGATACCAATCAAATTAAGAAATCTGGGAAGCAATCAATATTTGGACTAACATGATTTGGGAGCAGAATTATTCTCTTTCATGTTCTCATCTTCAGAAAAAACCAGAATCTCCTAAACAGATTGTACCCTTCTCACATTTCGCCCCAGTCTCATGGACACTAAATTTTCTCCCTTCGTAGGTAGCCGCACTCTCCCTCATAAGACCGGATGAAAAGGAATTGAGGAAAAAACCTGACTCTGGTTGATTTATATTTGTGGTATATCCAGAAAAGTGACTTCTTATCTCTTTAATATTTGGGGTCCTAGGTGGAATGCTCACACTGTGGGTCCAGGAGGCCCCTGGGAGACTGACGATTATATATCATCACTGACCTCCTGTCCACGTAAACCAAGAGCTCAGGACTTCTTTAAACACGTTGTAAGGAGTTCACATGGGTCCATTTAGGCTTCGGCTTTAAAGTAACCCGATAGTGCTGGGTGTGAGAGATAACCATGGCTCATAAGCCTGGGTGAGCCAGATATGGGCCAACCTCCTAAGGCCACGGTGGAAGAGGTTGAGACGGTCGACGGAGGTCATGGGCAAGGACGGCAAGCCAGCCACTCTGGCCAGTAGGTGGGGCCACAGCCCATCTCCACAGCCAGGTTCATCACCGTGGGTGCTCTCTGGCTGCCTTCTTTGATTTTCATTTTTACCTTAGAACTTGATTTCTCCTCCCTCTCTCTCTCTTTTTTTTTTGTTGCTGTAAAAGTTATTATATTTTGCCATGCAGTCTTTTCTCTATCTCCTTCCTCATTCCCATTCAGTTCACTCCACAGATACTTAAATGCCTACTGTGTGCAAGCCCTGATCCAAGCACTGCCCATACAGGATTGACTGAGGCTCCCAGGCTGTCTGTGCTTCGGACGCTGACACTTAAGGATGTAAGCCAGTGCTTCCCAGACATCAGTGTGCATGCAGACCACCTGGGATCATGCATGTGAAAGTGTGGATTCTGATTCAGGAAGTCTGAGGAGGGGCCAAAGACCCTAGTTCCTGTGTCTAAGAAGGAGCTCCTGGCTGATGCAGGTGCTGATGGCCCAAGGCCCATCCTTTGTGTAACAAGAACGCAAGATACTTTTGTTCCCCTTCATGCCCTAAATGACTGGCTGATTGTCCTCATTTATGTTAGTGAAGTTTAACAACATCACAAGCTTTATCTTTCCTATGAGTCTATCGGTTTTGTTCTGTGACCTTGACCTATGTCATCTTTCACCCACATATCTGAGACACACGGAGAAGAATGGGTGGGAGGGGAAGGATAGACGACACCCACGGCTTTCCATCCCAGTCGAATCCTATGTCATATTGTGAGTGGGACTACTGAGGACTCCCTGTGTGCACAGGACAGCTCCTGACTCCTAGATGATAACGGTACTTTAAATACCGAGAACGATAACTGGTAACTGGGGTGCCATTTACTAATTTGCTGCTCTTACATGACTAATTTAACTCTAGTTACTACTCAGTCATTAGGGAGTCACTTATTCACAAAGCAGAATCAGGCTAAATAAATAATAGGAAGCTGGGAAAAGAGGCAGATGAAAGTAGAGAGTTTGAGTCAGCTTTTAACGCAGGCTAGAAGCTTGCCGGCGTTTAATGCAGATCCTCATTTAGCGCATAAATGCAGACTCTTCCCCTGTTTTTAAGTCCCGGTGACCCTAAATGAATAGAATCCTGTAGCAGAGAGCAGCTACCTTCTCTTCTAATAAGAATCACATCCCAATAGAATGTACATTTCCAATTACTATGCAAAAACAATGGCAGAATTACTTAAAAATGTAGAGCCCCCTAAGGGCTCTCTACATTGTAGTTCACGTGACTCTATCATTTGCATGCAACTATTGTGGGGGACAACTGACTCCTCCATCACAGGCTATTTAATCAAGCGAAAAGCCCCTAAATTTCTTTGCAAAGATGTGCGAGTTCTGGAGCTAAATATGCAATTGGTAATATATTCTGGCTGTCTGCATGCAGGCTTCCTTGTTTCATTCTGAATGGCATGGTGTTTGCGTTGACATTTAGATGATGGGTCATCTTGGATTTCTCCTGTTCACAGCTGGAACCTTAGTGGCATCTCCCATTAGTAAACACTGTGCTTTTTTTCCCTAGTGACTGAGCCGTTCACAAACCAAGAAGAGGAGAAATTATATATTTGGGTACTGACTGTGGAAAGAAAATAAACTAACAGCACAGTAGGAAAGGTGCCTAGGGTTACTTTCTGTGGATAACTGAAGATCAAATGGAAGTAAAAGACTCAAATGATGTGTTTCCCACAACCTTATCCACCAGCCCTATTACCAAACTTGTTATTGGAGAGTTAGATGAAAATAGTTTGCAAAGACAGAACTCCAGGATCAACTGCAGCCACTAGTGCAGTAAGATTTGAGGCAAGAGGAAAGACTTCCCTCTACAAAGATCTACTGTTCTGACCTATCGAGGTACCTGGAATGCTCCCTTGATTTAGCCTATCAATCTATGTCCTTGAAGTCCCCTGTAAAGAGGTGAGTGTGTTTTCTGGGTGGAGCTCCTATCTAAAGCCCTGGTAGTCACAAGTTTTGGCACCATTTGGTTATCAGCACCAGCATTCTGGGGCAGGGCCCTGAGGGGTTAGTGGGTCTAGAGACTGGAGGGAGCAGGCAGCAGGCAATACTTTTACAACATGGTTGCCCCAAGCACTGAAAACACAGTGGTCCATGTCCTCAGCCTGCAATGCAAAGTAGACAGTTCTGAGAGGAGAAACAAGATGGTGATGAAACCAGTGGGCATGTGAGAGTCTCTGCAAGGGTGAGTGTCCCTAAAGACAGTTTGCCTGCATGGGGGTGTACAGGCGGGTGAGTGAAGGTCTGTCTGAGGGGAGACTTGGGATCAAGCACCTGGGGCTCCCCTCCAAAGGCAGCTGCAACCCACACTGCTCTGAGATGGGAGCCCTGGTGCCCAGGATCATCCGCCATTCTCTGGGTCTCTCAGGAGGAGGCAACAGCAATCAGCTGCTCCTTCGTGCCTGGCACCTGGCCCACATCACCAACTGTGGCAGTGGGCAGGGCACTGGCAGTTGGAACCAAGGAGAAGGCACAGGGAGGAAATGTGGAGCTGAGCCTGGCTGCTGGTGAGGGGATGCTGACCTCTGTCATTTTCTCTGCCCCGGTACTGAGCAGAGACCTGTGCTGGCCCACCCAACTCTGTTCAGCCTCCAACCTGAGACCCAGAGGTGATCTTCACACCCCACTGGGATCAACCATCCCTGGCCCAAAGAAGAAACTTTAGGAGTGGACACGGAGAGACAGATGCTCCACCCCCACAGTGGACCAGACATGGACAACACATCTGATTTGAGTGGGAGACTTGGCAGCAGCAGCAGCAGCAGCAGCAGCAGCAGCAGATGAGTTGGGTGAGTCTGTATCTGATTCACCCTCTTCCCACAGCAATCCCTGGGGTGTCTGACCGATGCCGACAGCAACCAATTGGCCTGCGCTGAGAGTGGAGGGGAGGCACTGGAGACTGGAGCCTGCTCCCTATTAGTGGTGGCAGCCAAAAGTGGCGGTGGTGCTTGGGACCCTCCAGTAAAAAGAAAATGAAAGGAAAAGGAAAGGAACCGGAAGTTCCAGAAATGGCCACAGAGGAAGCCCTTTTTGTTTATTTGTTTTTCTTCTTTTTTTGTTTTTGTTTTGTTTTTTGTTTTTTTTTGTTTAGTTTTTAAGTTTTTCTGTTTGCATATGGGTCTTTTTGAGAGAGAGTGCGTCATCAGTTTTTTTCGTTTGTATGTTTACTTGTTTGTTTGTTTTTGCTTGTTTCCTTGTTTATTCATTAGTTGGTGTGTCTATTTTCCTCCTTCTTCTTCTCTCTCTTCATCTTTCTTTTACCTCCCTTCTTCTTTTTTCCATCCTTTTCCTTTTTCTTATCTCATTTTGCCTTCAGGGACATACATACACCCTCACTGCATGGGCAGATTGTCAGGTGAAGGAAATGGGTTCCAGGGGGCTTGCACGCCCGTCAGCAGATACTGTGATCTGCAGATAACTTCTGAACCACAGCTCCCCCATCACATCTTAATCAAATCTCAAAACTGCAAAGCACAGCACCACCCCCCCATCCGCAGCCCAGCTTCAAAATTGAAAAAATCCAGAGTTTCTACATAAGGAAGAATAGGGGATTGGGCAAACAGACTTGAAAGCGATCCACCCTATCACTGAACAATAGATTTAAAGAAGGGGGAAAGGGGAGAGGAAAATCTTCACAAATGAAGAAGAACCAAAGAAGGACAGAGGTTCCATCCAGACTCCTGGGAAGACTGCACCCGAGAATACAGACTTTGGAATTCAAACAGACTTTGGAACTCAACCACAAACCCAGATATCAAGATATTAATAGAGTGAATGATTAGATATGAGGAGAGATAAGAGGAAAGAACGAAGGAGTTGATAACCAAGATGATGGCAATAAAGAATACGGCAAACAAAATAAATAATAAACTGACGAGCATGGGAAGCAGAATTAACCAAGCAGAAGAAAGAATCTCAGAGCTTAAGGATCAAAATATGGGACTAACCCAAACTGCTAAAAACATAGAAAAGAATCTTAAAAAGATGGAACAAAGCCTCCAAGAGATGTGTGATTGTATCAAGAGGCCAAACCTATAATTAATTAGCATTCCTGAGGCAAATAGTGAGACAGAGACCACTCTGGAATAAACATTCCATGAAATTATCCAAGGAAACTTCCCTCATCTCATCAGAGATGTGACCATTCAAACACAAGAAATTCAAAGAACCCCTGCAAGACATCAAGTGAGAAGACCAACTCCTAGACACATAGTAATTTGCTTGTACAAAATAAGTATAAAAACGTCCTAAAGGCAGCAAGAGAGAAAGGTCAGATTGTCTACCAGGGAAGACTAGTAGAATAACAGCAGTCTTACCGACAAAAAACACTACAGGCTAGAAGAGACTAGAGTCCATCTTCAAAGTTCTCAAAGATAAACAATTCCAATCAAGACTTTCCTATCCAGCTAAGCTAAGCTTTATCAGCAATGGAGAATTAAAATTCTTCCCACACATTCAATCCCTAAGAGTTTATGCCGCCTCCAGGCCAGCTCTACAAGAAAGCTTAAGAAAGTGATAAGCACAGAAGAAAGAAAGAAAGAAAAAAAAAAAAAGAACAACCACACTCTTCCCAAGAATGCAGGAAAAAGATTGAAAACACACACATATATCAACCCCCAAATCAAAAGAAAACCAACAAATAAACAACAACAACAAACTCTATAAGAACCTCATGAGAGGGATAAACTCTCACATCTCAATAATTAGCCTGAATGTGAATGGACTAAATGCACCACTGCAGACATAGAATGGCAAGCTGGATTAAAAAAAAAAAAAAAAGAAATCATGACCCAACAAAATGCTGTCTCCAGGAGACTCGTCTCACCAGAATGGACACTCACAGACTCAAAGTTAGAGGATGGAAAACAAAATTTCAGGTAACAGAACACAAAAGAAAGCAGGAGTTGTGATTTTAATATCAGACAAAATAGCCTGTAAGCTATCAAAAATTAAAAAGATATGGAAAGTCACTACATAATGATAAAAAGTTCATTCCTTCAAGAAATATCCATTCTAAACATATATGCACCCAACATAGGATCACCAACTTTTATAAAGCGGCTTCTAGGTAAACTAAAAAAAAAAGAAAGATATTGACTCTAATACCATCATAGCTGTGAACTTAAATACCCCACTAACAACCCTAGATAGATCATCAAGGCAAACAATCAACAAGGAGATCTGGAACCTTACCTTGACACTTGACCAAATAAACTTAATAGATACTTACAGAACACTCCACCCAACAAACCACAGGATATACATTTTACTCATCACCACATGGAATGTACTGCAAGCTTGACCACTCCCTCAGCCATAAATCAAGCATAAACAAATTCCATGAGATTGAAATGCTGTCATACACCTTCTCAGAACACAGTAGAATACAAATAAATATCAACACGGAAAAAGTTCCCCCAGAACCCACAAAGACATGGAAATTAAACAGCAAGATGCTGAACAACTCCTGAGTCAACACAGAAATGAAAGCAGAAATTAAAAGATTTCTGGAAACAAATGAAAATAACGGCATATCTTACCAAAACCTCTGGGATGCAATGAAAGCAGTACCGAGAGAGGAATTCATTTCTTTACGAACACACATAAAGAAAATGGAATGATCACAAGTTAATAGCTTAACAAATCACCCAAGGGAGCTGGAAAGACAAGACCACCAAAACCCTAACTTCAGCAGAAGAATCCAGATCACCAAAGTAAAAGCCCAGATACAGGACATAAAAGCAAAAATATCATAGAAAAAAATTAATGAAACAAAAAGCTTTGAAAGGATAAACAAGATTGACACACCCCAGCCAGACTGACCAAGAAAAAAAAAAAAAAAAGCCCAAATAAACACAATCGAAAATGCAAAAGCTCAAATCACAACACACCCCCCAAAAATGCAAAAAATTATCAGGGATTACTATGTACACCTGTATCACCACACAACCTCTCAAAGTTGAAACAAGAAGAAATTGAGACATTAAATAGACAAATAACAACTCAGGAAATTGACTGTCATAAGAAAACTACCTACAAAAAAAAAAAAAAGTCCTGGACCAGACAGCTTTCCAGCGGAGTTCTACAAAACATACAAGGAAAAGCTGATACCAATCCTATTAAAAGTATTCCAGGCAATTGAGAAAGATGAAACTCTCCCTAAATTATTTTATGAAGCTAACATCACACTGATACCCAAACTGGGGAAAGCTCCAACAAAGAAAGAGAACAACAGGCCAATATCCCTGAAGAACACAGATGCAAAAATTCTCAACAAGATTCTAGCAAATCAGATCCAACAACAAAGCTCAAAAATCATCCACCATGACCAAGTAGACTTCATCCCTGAGATGCAAGGCTGGTTCAACATCTGCAAGACCATAAATGTAATTAAATACATCAACCAATGTAAAAATAGAAGTCACATGATTATATTATTAGGTGCAAAAAAACCTTTCAATAAAATCCAGTATCCTTTCTTAATAAAAACCCTTGAACACCTAGGCATAGAGGGAACATACCTCAAAATAGTAAGAGCCATCTATAATAAACCCACAGCCAACATATTGCTAAATGGACAGAAATTGAAAGCATTTCTCCTGAAAACTGGAACAAAACAAAGCTGCCCACTTTTACCCCTCCTGTTCAACATAGCATTGGAAGTCTTAGCTGGAGCAATCAGACAAGAGAAGGAAATCAGGGGTATCCAAATAGGGAAAGAGGAAGTCAAGTTATCCCTCTTTGCTGATGATATGATTCTATATCTTAAAAATCCAAGAGAATCTGTCAGAAACCTTCTTGCACTGATAAAGTACTTTGGCAAAGTCTCAGGGTGCAAAATCAATGTGCAAAAGACAGTCACATTCTTATACACCAACAACAAATTGGCAAAGAACCAAATAAAAACCACAATCCCATTCACAATAGAAACAACAAAAAAAGAAACACTTTGGCATCTTTCTAGTCAGAAGTGAAAGACCTTTATAACAAAAACTACAAAACACTGCTCAAAGAAATTCAAGAAGACACAAACAAATGGAAAAATATTCCATGCTCAGGGACTAGAAGAATCAATATTATTAAGATGTCCATCCCACCCAAGGCAATCAACAGATTTAACATAATACCCATTAAATTACCAATATCATTCTTCTGAGATCTGGAAATGACAATACAGAAATTCATATGGAAACATAAACGACTATGAGTAGACAAAGCAATTCTCAGCAAAAGAAACAAAGCAGGAGGTATCACACCTCCAGACTTTAAACTTTATTATAAGGCTACAGTAATCAAAACAGCCTGGTATTGGTATAAGAACAGGCAAATAGAGCAATGAAACAGGATAGAGATTCTGGAAGCAAAACCTCACTTTCTCAACCAATTAATCTTTGACAAAGCCTTTATCACCAACCACTGGGGAGAGGAAAACTTATTCAGTAAATGGTGCTGGGAAAACTGACTGACCACATGCGGAAGATTAAAACAAGACCCCTACCTATCACCATTCACAAATATCAGCTCTAAATGGATCAAAGACCCAAACATAAAACCTCAAACTATAAGAACCTTAGAAAATGCAGGAGACACCCTTATAGAAATTGGAATTGCAACCAGTTACTGATCAAAACCACAAATGCCCATGCCTTAAGAGATAAAATAGACAAGTGGGACCTCATCAAACCAAAAAGCTTCTGCAAAGAAAAATAAACCATCAAGAGAGCAGGGAGACAACCCACAGACTGGGAAAAAATATTTGCCAACTATATATATGACAAAGGCCTAACATCAGGATCTAGAAGGAACTCAAATGTGCTGAAAAGAAAAAAAAAAAAAAGTACCATTACAAAGTGGGCAAAAGATACAAATAGATACTTCTCAAAAGAAGACATATGAGCAGCCAACAGACACATGAAAAAAATGCTCAGCCTCACTAATCATCAAAGAAATGCAAATTAAAACCACACTGAGATACCACTTAACTCCAGTTAGGATGGCCATCATCAATAACTCAAAAAACAACAGATGCTGGAGAGGATGTGGGGAAAAGGGAACACTTCTGCACTGTTGGTGGGAGTGCAAACTAGTATAACCTCTGTGGAAAACAGTGTGGTGATTCCTAAAAGATCTAAAACTCAAACTTCCATACGACCCAGCAATCCCTCTTCTGGAAATATATCTGGAGGAACTCAAATCACTCTCTAAAAGAGATACCTGCACACGCATGTTTATTGCAGCACTATTCACAATAGCAAAAACATGGAACCAACTGTGCTGCCCATCAAAAGAGAACTGGTTTAAAAAATGTGGTACATTTACATGATGGACTATTATGCAACTATAAAAAGGACAAAATTATGAACTTTGCAGCAACTTGGATAGATTTAGTCTGTGATATTCAGTGATCTATCACAGAAACAAAGAAACTGAGT
>CAUYQG010162582.1:0-27485 GCA_963574415.1 Tarsius wallacei
CAGACTGGAGTGCAGTGGCCGCTCCCGGCTACCGCAGCCTCGACCTGCTGGGCTCCGGCGATCCTTCCGCCTCAGCCTTCCAAGTAGCTGGAACTACAGGCAAGCACTACCACGCCCGGCTAATTTTTTGATTTATTGTAGCGATGAGGTCTCGCTTGCCCAGGCGGGTCTCGAACCCGCGGGCTCAGGCAATCCACTCACCTCAGCCTCCCAAAGGCACGGGATTACAGGCTGAGCCACCGAGCCCGGCATCATGTGCTTTTCAGAGTGCACTCAGTCTGCACAAATACGTAGGCATCGAGGCTGGCAATGAGGAAGCATCTCTAAGCCTCGAAAACTGCATGTCCTGACAGCAGCTTGCAGCACAGCCCTGTCTCTTGGGACCCTCTGCGCATACACAGCAGCAGTGGAATGGGCCCTGGAGAGCTCTTGGCCATGTCCCTGAGAGACCTAGCCCGGCCGTGGAAATTCTCTTGTAGGAACTCACTTCCAGCGAGTGATCTCAGAAGACGGCCCTGCAGCTCAGGACCCAGAGAATGTCAAGAGGCTTCTCTTTTGCACCGGCAAGGTGTACTATGACCTCACACGAGAGCGCAAAGCACGAGGCATGGTGGAGCAAGTGGCTATCACAAGGATTGAGCAGGTGAGGGCAGGTGGCACAGCATCCAGGTGCTGTTGTCTCTCTTGTGAGGTGTCAGCACTCTGGCCCTCACAGAACATCGTTGACTGTGATGGGACTCCCAGGTCCCTGGCTTTCCCTGCCTGAAACACCAGCCTCCCTCTGCCCAGGCTTGCCTTCCCTTCCTTTGGCCTGACCCCATTGTCCTCTGCTGTCTCCTAGCTGTCGCCATTCCCCTTCGACCTCCTGCTCAGGGAGGTGCAGAAGTATCCCAATGCTGAGCTAGCCTGGTGCCAGGAGGAGCACAAGAACCAAGGCTACTATGACTATGTGAAGCCAAGGCTCCGGACCACCATCAGCCGGGCCAAGCCTGTCTGGTAAGACCTCGGACCCTTCCCTCACTCAGCTGGGGTGCAGAAGAGGATGACACGAGGCCACTTGGCCGTTGCCCTCACTGCTCCCTGTCTCTCTGTCTTTGTTTCTCTTTGTTTCTCCACTTCTCTGTTTGTTTCTCTCTCTCTCTCTCTCTCTCTCTCACACGCTTTGTCCCTCTCTCTCAGGTATGCTGGCCGGGACCCGGCGGCTGCTCCAGCCACCGGCAACAAGAAGACCCACCTGACGGAGCTACAGCGCCTGCTGGACACGGCCTTCGACCTGGACGCCTTCAAGAACTTCTCGTAGATGCCGCCTAGGGTTGCTGGGGCCACTGCCCTCTCCACGTCCATGACTGCCCTCGCTTCTCAACTAAAGAATAGTGCCTCAGCGCTGCCACACTCTGCCCTTCCTGCTGTGCCGCACTCCTTCCCTCTGCTCTCATAGGAATTAGGCTGTTGTGCCCCTCGAGTGCTTGGCTGCCCACAGGCCAGACCCACTGCCCGGGCTGTGCTGACTTCTGTCGAGCTGAGCCACTTTTGAGGAGGCGCTGGGGAGCAGGAGGAGGAATGGGAGACATCCCCACAGGATGTCTCTGGGGAGGTTCAGCTCTGACCATGCTCCTTTCCACCAGTGTCACTCCTCAGGGTAGACTGGACCCTGTCATCCAGCAAAGCACAGGGTAGCTTCATCTTGGGGCTGCGCCTTAGAGTCCACAGAGAGGCCTGGAGTCACACCTGGTCATGGCTGGCAGAGGTTTCCAGGGTGGGCCTCAGCTGTGGAGTGACCTGGGGATGACTCAGGGCAGCTGGCAAGAGAGAGCTTTGCCTGGCACAGAGTGGGCAGGATTAGGCTCTGTGGTGTCTGTTCTCTGCAGTCCCTCAAGGGTCCTGGGCTTTGTGTGGGGCCAGGCATACTCCATCCACCCACCTGGGGCTGGACAGCACCTGGAGCCCACCAGGTCTGTGTGTGGCCAGGAAGCCCCACTTAGGTCACCACAGCCAGGGCACTGGCTGCTCCGTCTCGGTCCTGCTAACCCTCTACCTCCACTCGCCTCCTCCCTGGGCCTCTCCCTGCCCCCCACCACTCTTTTTTCTTTCTGCTACTTCCCTTTAACCCAATGGAGACTTTCTGATGCATCATTTTCTTTGCTGTGCCAAAGCGGGTCAGGAGGGAGAGAGGAGGGGGCGGGTGGTGAGGGACAGGCCATAGCCAAGGGGCCAGCTGCCCTTCATCTGTCACTCTGACCTTCATAGGGACAGATCTGATTTATTTATTTTGGTTAAGAAAAAAAGGAACAAAAACTTTGCATTGCATTGGCTTGACCCATAAACTAAGTTATCCATGGGCCTGTCTGCTGTGTCTTTCTGTCTGTTCCGCCTTCTCACCTTAGGGGCTAGGGCTGGGCCAGGCCTAACCTGTCCCTCATTGGACGGAGAGCAATGACTGTCACCTGCACTGCTGCACAGGGTGCCTAGGCCCATGCCACGCAGGCTGAGGGTCCCTTGCCCTCGGCCGTCCACACGCTCCCTCTCAGGTAGCAGCTGTCATCATCAGCATAGCATGGGCTGCCATGCTGTGCTTGGGTCTCGTTTCCAAGCTTTCCCTGTCTTTGGGTTCTCGTCCCTACTCCACCTAAAAAAATGTATTTGAGCCAGCATGCCTGTGGGTTCACCCAAATTACGTGTTAGTTATAACAAGTCCCCCAGCCAAACAGCTCTTCCAACCTGAAGATAAGACCCCCACGTCAACATGTGCCCTTAGTCCTCCCTGGCCAAGAGCCCACTGTCTCCTTCCTGCAGCAAACAAGTCATTGGCCTCCAGGGGGCAACCGATCTCACCACTGAGGAGGAGCTCTGGGCAAGGAAGGCCTGGGTGTGGGTCCCCAGCCTCTGACCACCACCCTGCTCTCTAGGCAGCATCTGCCGGGTCCCCCGTCTTGTCTCACCTGCCAGTCCCAGGTGGAACAGGTCCTGGGTCAGGGTGAGAAACTGCCCAGAGTTGTAGAGACACTCCTGTGTGTGTCTGCCCGTGGCCAGTGCCCACCTCCTGCCCGACAGTCCACCAGAGGTGGGGGTTGACAAGAGGTTTATGGAAACAACCTTTTGCCTGGAGGGGGTTTTGGCGGTGTCCAACATAGAGGGAGTTCACCATTGATAACTACCACTTGCTGTGTCCTGCTCTCCTGTGTCTGGGTGGTGAGCCGGGTTTTACCGTTTCACCACAATCCAAAGACCTTCTGGACAAATGACTGGGGTGGACTACAGCAAGGGAGCCTAGGACTCACCTCTAGCACCTCCAGGCTGGCCAGGGAGGCGGAAGGTCTGGGTGAGCAGAGCCCAAACTGGCTCAGAGAGGCCTGGGAGCACTTCCCAAAGAGTAGGGCTTGAGCTGGTTCCTGAAGTGGCTCGGCAGAGTGACCCTTCGGTCACCAGCCATAGGCCCTTCTGACGGAAGTTACCACAGGAATGGGCACAGCATCTCTGAAAACTCGGAGTATGTGGGGGTCTCATTTCTCTGCATGCAGGTCTGCTGCCCTGAGCACCCAGCAAGAATGGGGCTCGCTAAAGCCTGGCGGGATGAGAGACAGACCACGCAGGACCAGGTGCTGCTGCCAGTGGGCTCTTAGCGCTTGTGTCATGGCAGGGATGGGGAGGAGCTCACACATGCTGTCATACAAATGGTTCCCTGGTTCGTTCAGTTCTGCTTTAGGTTTAAGCAGTGTAGGGGGCATCCTGTGTGTTTACACAAGACTTCATCAGGACCAATGTGTGTGCACATGTGGACATGTGTGAGTGTGATGCAAGGGAACACAAGCAGAGGGGGTGGGTGGTGACCTTGGGGGAGTGACACCGATTAGGCGGATCGTGCGTGTGTGTGTGTGTGTGTGTGTGGTGGGGTGGGGCTGCAACACAGTGCTGCCCGGTCTTGGCCCTGCCCCCTCCATGCCCCTCTCTCCACGCTTGGCTCTGGGTGAGCTGAAGGGAAATGTGAACTGGTCTTTAGGACAAGGGGGCCTTGCCCAGTCGGTGAGCAGCTTGGCCCTTGTGACTCGTCCCCGAGACTCCTGAACTTTTGCTGATGGGACAGGACAGATGGGGACATCGAGAACCGTCCAACCCATATCACCGTCAGGTGGGAACGGAGTCCAGGCTCGATGTGGCTTCCTTGTGCTTTTCTGGATGGAAAGGACACAGTACCTGAGCCAAATAGGGAACAAGGTGGTGAGATTGTCAGCTTGCTCCACCAGGGAGGGAGCTGCAGAGCCAGGCAAGAGCTCATAGTCCCCCAGTAGTGACACCTGTGCCACTGCCAGTGACAGGTGGGATGGGGAGGGCCAGGGCTAGAGGTTAGGCCCTCACGAAGAGGGGCATCGCCAGCCCCATGAACCCAGTGTGGTCTGAGAGCCAGTGTGCCAGGGGAAGCTGAGTGATGGGCCGAGGTTTCACTCCATTCCCAGGTTTGTGCAAATGTGTTCACACCTGAGGAGGAGGCTGTCAGGCACCACTGGGGTGACTCGGAGGCCCTAAACCCACATTCCTTTTCTGGAAACAAGACTTGGAATAAATGTCCAGTGTTTACTTTAGTCCTAGCTTAAGTGCAGTAGTGAGCTCCCTGTCAGGATGGTATTCCATTGGGATTGCACTGAACAGAAATGGTAGAAAATTTCCCTGTCTAGGATTTTGTGATCCTCCAACCAGCAGGTCTCCACTCAGGGACCCCTGCTCTGCTGTCTCTGGTGTCTGCTGTCGTGTCTGGCTTGCTCAGTTCCCAAAATAAGTTACCAGAAGCCTGGGCAACAAAGACCTCATCTCTACAAAAATTTAAAAAGCCTGGCATGGTGGCATGCGCCTATAATGCCAGTTACTCAGGATGCTGAAGTGGAAGGATCTCCTGAGCCCAGGAAAACTGTGATTGTGCCACTGCACTCTAGCCTGGGTGACACAGTGAGACCCTGACTTTAAAAAAAATTTATTAGAGGTTTTCCTAAATAAGGGCCAGAATCTGAGGTCTTCTCCAGGATACTTAAAGGGTCTGCCCCACCACTTCCCATGGTCTCTTCCCCCCCACACACACCCAGCCTTATCCATCTCCCTACACTTCTCTGTCCTTTTTCTATGGCCCATATCACCATCTATTGAGCCCCCTAGCTCATGGGCTCAGGCCTCCAGGGCTCAATTCACAGGCAGAGGGGGAGTGGCTTGTCAGTCTTGGGACTTGCATAGATTCTGTCTCTTCTACAGCCCTCCTTTGTGCAAAGCTGGACCCCAGGTGGGTCCTGGCCTGCCTTTGAATACCCCTGGCCTGGACACCCTGAGCTAGGTCCTTCACTGCCTGGACCTCTGCCCTAACTAGGGAACCAGCTCTGATGGGGAAAAGGCACCCCAGGCCAAGGGAGGCGGGGGTTGTTCCATCTGTGCTGGGCCTCCTATCTCATTTTTCTGCTCCCCCGGATCCTGAAGTTTGGCCTGAACAGAGTTTAGCACCTAAGTGCAGTGGAGGGTCTGGGCTGTAGATTCAGGTAAGTTTTGCCTAGTTTGGAGTTAGCATAGCTGTAATGCTCCAGAGGCCAGAGAAGGAGTGTAAAGAGCTTTGTGTCCAGGTTGGCATGTCCAAAGCCCTGGTGGTCCATGGGAGCAGATGTTACCTGCACCCAGAGGTGCTGGAGGGAAATGGGTGGCATTTAGAGATCCAGGCAAGATAGAGGGGAGACACGTCAGGAAGGCTCGCCCCCACTGCAACATGGGACAGGGAGAGAGCAGGTCGGGGGTTATGTGGGGAGAGGCTGGATTTGAAGGCTTTGTGACTATTTGGTGGAAACGTCAGGAAGGCCATTGGCTGTACGAATCCCAGCAGGGAGGGGTACTCTGGGTCCTATGAGTCATCTGTGGGTGGAGGTCCTGGCTCTGGGGGAAGGACTAAGACAGTGGGGAAGGAGGAGGGGGAAGGGCAGGGCAGCGAGTCGTGTGTCTGTGCAGGGGCTGAGTCTAGATTTCTCGGGGACCCTTTCTCTCCCCTACCCACCACCAGGTCTTGTCCCCTATCTAGATTTTCCTTGTCGGCCATGCCAGTAACCTGGCAGTGCCACTTGGTATCCAGTACCCCTCATCCCTCCCCCGCTGCTGGGACTGTGCCAAGAGTCTCCTGCCGGTCTCCCTCCAGGATGTGGACCATCTTGTTACTGCAAAATGATCTCCTTCAAACTCAGATTGCATCCTGTCTGTCCCCTGTAGAAAGCCAATAGCTCGCCTTTCCCAGAGGATCGGATTGCTCTAGGGGCCCTCCTGCCTCCCCACCGAGGCTCAGGCTGCTCATCGCCCCAGCAGTCCTGGAGAGGAACCGGGCACCCCTTCCCAGTCTCTTCATTCCCTCTGTCAGGAGTCCCTTTCCCTGTCTTGTCTCTGGAACTTCCTCCCTTCCAGCCTAGTCCATCACTCAAGAGCTGTGTCCCTACCCGGTCGCTGGCTTGTTTGGTGTCCCACATGTTGGCTGCAGTGCCTGGCACGGGGCAGGGACTCCCTTGGACTTCCAGGATGAAAGGCCACTTGTCTATTGAATGTTCCCTCTGTTGGAGGGGTGGTGACTAGAGACTGGGCAGAAAGGTCGGTCATAGGTCGGAAAATGGAAGAAGACTTTGGCCATCCTGGGGGAAACCTGTCATGACTCCTTTCCATGACTCAACACCGCAGCCCCCTGGACCACAGTGAGCCAGGTCCTGCCTGGGCTTCCCAAAGTTGAGATGGTGCCAAAGCCCCAGTCCCCACACATTGTCCAGGACATATTCACTAACAGTCAGCACTTGCTCTCTGAGGTTCGAGGCACTGCAGAGATTGTGTTGATTTTGTGAGTTGTAAGAACCTTCTCCGTACCCCCTCACCTAGTGCCGGTCACTTCTGCTTCCCTGAAGAGACCTCCCAGAGTCTGATCACTGCTCTCACTCTCCCAGAACCTCACTCCTCAAATGCCCCTGGTGGTTTCCTGCCTCAAAACCAGCTCTGCCTCTGTCATCCTGTGCACCTCCCACACCCCAGTCATTTTTACTCTGCCAGAAGAAAAATGTGTGGCATCGCTCTTTGCTTTGTTTGTAGATACCCCTACGGTCACCCAGCGAGGAATTAGGATTGAGATGTTGCATTTCAGTTACTGAACAAGCCCTAGTTACTCCCGGTTAGCAGTGTTAACTGGTTGGTCATTGACTTTTTGAGTATGCTGGCAGATGTTAGGCAGTGGTGGAATGGAACTAAGTAAGGAGAAGGTACATCCTTGCCTTCGAAAACCTCACAGGGAGCTTCCTCCCTTTCAGCCCAGCCCATCACTCAGGAGCTGTGTGTCCCCACCCGGTCTCTGGCTTGTTTGGTGTCCCACATGTTGGCTGCAGTGCCTGGCACGGGGCAGGGACTCAACATACAGCTGGACGGCAACATACAACACACACACGTGTGTATATGCAGACAGATTGCCTATTCTGGACCAGACATTGAGCATGATTCATTAACAAGGCATCACAAGGCACACACAGATGAGGACAAGGAAATGGTGAGAAGACTGGCCAAGAACATCAGGTTAACCTAGGAAGCTTCTCAGAGGGGAGAGTCTTCAGCAGATCTTGCCACGAGGCAGGCAAGGTTTGTTGCGGGCACTGCAGGCGAGAGGCCGTGCCATGGCTATGGGCAGACTCTTGGCCAGCTGGGAGAGCACAGGTCACAAGTCATCCTACATGAAGGCAATTAGGTAAGGGTTTGCGGGTTGAGAAAACTCCTGGGACGTGGGAAGGAACTTGGGTCTGGATCGTAACTGTTGCAGTGATTGTACGTAGCTAGGGAAATGGAGAGAGAGTAAGGGGTAGAAGCAGCCTTTGCTGGGTCTGGGTCCAACTGGGAGGGAAGGAAAAAGGGACAGTCAGGGTGGCCTCCAGGAAATGTAGGCTTGGAAATGGGGATGGGTGCTGTCCTGGGAGGTGTGAGAGCTCCACACTGGACATGGCCATGCAAGACACTCTTCACTGGGCCAGGATTGATGGAGGTCCCAGGTCTGCAGCCCCCACTCTGCACACACTCTGCTAAAAGGGCTTGCACAAGGGCATGAGGCAGTTAATTGGCAGGCATTGAAGGACAGAGTGACTGACCAACAGGGTCCAGGGGAGGTGGGAAAGCTGGTATAAAGACCAAGGCTACCCTAGGCTGGACAGCGGCCCTGGAGCCAGCCACACCGTCCATCAACGCACACCCACCTTTCAGGGTGGCCTGCAGCATTCCCATCAGCCTGAGGCTGTCCTCACCAGCCCTGGCTGGGCTGGCTGTATTGTTTTAATTGGGATGGTCAGGGAGGACCTCTCCAAACTGGCAACAATGAAGCAGAGACTCAGAGTAGGTAGTCATTCCCAAAGGACACTTGGAGGCCCTGTCAGAGAGGTCAAACCTATTTTCAAAACGATAAGAACGTGTGTGCCTTTGGGTCTGCATGGACATTTGCACTGATGGTGAAAAGGCAACTGGGCCAGCAGAATCTGCATGCACTGAGCACCAAACTGAAATTGTCATCATATTGTTCTCTGCCATGCCTTCACAGGAGCACTGAGAATGTTTCACTTAAGAATGTCCTTGAGGCTGGGCACAGTGGCTCAAGCCTATAATCTCAGCACTTTGGGAGGTCGAGGGGAGAGGATTGCCTGAGACCAGGGGTTTGAGACCAACCTGGGCAATTTGATGAGACCTCATCTCTACAATAAATAAAAAAATTAGCCGGGTGTGGTAGCATGCGCCTATAGTTCTACTTGGAAGGCTGAGGCAGAAAGATTGCCGCAGCCCAGAAAGGGTCAACACTGGGGTGGCCGTGAGTGTGCCACTGTGCTCCAGCCTAAGCAACAGAGTGAGACTCCAACTAAAAAAAAAAAAAAAAGAATGTCCTTGATGAGGCAATACATGATTAATTTTATTAAATCTCTACCCTTAAATACACATCCTGACCAGGCACAGTGGTTCACACCTATAATCCCAGCACTTTGGGAGTCCAAGGCAAAAGGATTGCACGAGCCCAAGAGTTCGAAACAAGCCAGGGCAATATAGAGACATCATCTTGGGTTTTTTTGTTTTTTGTTTTTTTTCAGTTATTAAATAAATAAATAAATACATGTCCTTTTAATATTCCATGTGACAAAGGGGAAGGAAGAAAAATGCTGGGAATTGAAGCCTGAGTGGTGCCTCTGGGAAAAAGCATGAATGCGGTTAACTTTCTCCTCACTAGGCATCACTTCTACTTGAAACTGACAGGGCCAGGCTCGGTACTCAGCCTGTAATCCCAGCACTTTGGGAGGCTGAGGCAAGTGGATTGCCTGAGCCCACGAGTTTGAGACCAGCCTGGGCAAATTGGCGAGACCTCGTTTCTACAATAAATCAAAAATTAGCCAGGTGTGGTAGAACGTACCTATTGTTCCAGCTACTTGGAAGGCTGAGGCGGAAGGATCGCCGGAGCCCAGCAGGTCGAGGCTGCGGTGGCTGGGAGTGTGCCACTGCACTCCAGTCTGGGCGACAGAGTAAGACTCCAACTCCAAAAAAAAAAAAGAAAGAAAGAAACTGACAGGAGACTGTGACTTTTCACACTTGGTGGTTGGCCAACATTTAATCTAAAATAAAAGAAGTGAAGCTGCCACTTCAAGGAAAACCACTGATAGTATTTATTGCCAATGTACGTTTACACATGTAAGCTTTTGTGGGAAAATTAGTATTTTGGAAAACTTTATCCATCATCATGAGTTTAATGGTCTCCTCCCTATACTAAAAGACTTTTCTGATGAGTTTGTTTGGTGGTAACATTCACGTGTATTTTTTTTTTTTTTTTTGTATTGGAGTCTCTGTCACCCAGGTTGGGAGGCGGTGACATGCTCCTGGCCACTGCAGCCTCGACCTGCTGTGCTCAGGCAATCCCTTTGCCTCAGCCTTCCAAGTAGCTGGAACTATAGGCACTTGCTACCACACCTGGTTAATTTTTTTATTTATTGTAGAGATGAGGTCTTGCCATGTTGCCCAGGGTAGTCTCGAACCTGTGGGCTCAGGCAATCCTCTTACCTCGGCCTCCAAAAGTGCTGGGATTATAGGTGTGAGCCACTGTGCTTGGCCTTTTTAAAAAATATTTACATTGAAATGTGTGAAAATGTGGAAGAGTCATATAACTCAGTATATCAATCTCCAGATGACAAATGCATGATATTACAAAATCGCACATGTATAAATCCATTTAAGGCCAGGCTCAGTAGCTCAGCCTGTAATCCCAGCACTTTGGGAGGCCGAGGCGAGTGGATTGTCTGAGCCCACAGGTTCGAGACCCACGCGGACAACTTGGAGAGACCTCGTCTCTACAATAAATCAAAAATTAGCCGGGCGTGGTAGCGCACGCCTGTAGTTCCGACTACTCAGAAGGCTGAGACAGAAGGATCGCTGGAGCCCAGCAGGTCGAGGCTGCAGTGGGCGTAAATGTGCCACTGCACTCCAGTCTGGGTGACAGGGTGAGACTTCAACTCAAAAAAAAAAAAAAAAAGAAAGAAAGAATAAAAATCCATTTAAAACACAAGACAGGCCAGTGGCTGTTAACATAACTGTGTAAAACATTCATCAGTGTGGTTTCAGATTCCACCATACAACTAGCCTTTAAGAAAACCATGACAAGCCAGGTTCGGCGGCTCAGCCTGTAATCCTGCGCTTTGGGAGGCTGAGGTGAGTGGATTGCCAGAGCCCGCGGGTTCGAGACCCGCCTGGGCAAGCGAGACCTCATCTCTACAATAAATCAAAAAATTAGCCGGGCGTGGTAGCACGTGCCTGTAGTTCCAGCTACTTGGAAGGCTGAGGCGGAAGGATCGCCAGAGCCCAGCAGATCGAGGCTGCAGTGGCCAGGAGTGGCCACTGCACTCCAGTCTGGGTGACAGAGTGAGACTCCAACTCAACAAAAAAAAAAAAGAAAGAAAACCATGACTTGTTAGGCCTGGAATGGTGGCTCACACCTGTAATCCCAGCACTTTGGGAGGCCAAGACGGGAGAATTGTTTAAGCCTAAGAATTCAAGACCAGCCTAGACAAAACAGTGAGACCTTATCTCTACAAAAAAAAATTTTTTTTAATTAGCCTGGCATGATGGCGTGAACCTATAGTTCCAGCTACTCAGGAAGCTAAGGTGGAAGGAACTCCTGAGCCCAGGAGGTCAAGGTTATGGTGAGCCCTGATCAGACCACTACATTCCAGCCTGAGTGACAGAGTGAGACCCCGACTCAAAAAAAAAAATGACATGAGTTTTCATTTGCAAGTATCTCATCCTAGTTTACAGCTTGTCTTTTCATCCTCTTAACAGGAACTTTCACAGATCAAAAGTTTTTTGTTTTGATAACATCTTAGTTCATTTTGGGCTGCTGTAACAGAATGACTGCATAATTTATAAACAACAGAAGTTTATCTGGCTCATAGTTCTGGAGACTGGGAAGTTCAAGATTGAGGAGCTGCGTCTGGTGAGGGCCTTCTTGCTGCATCATAACATGGTGGAAGCCATCACATGATGAGAAAGTAGGCAAGAGAAGAGGAAGCCAAACTTGCTTTGTTATCACGAACCTAGCATATGAACTTTGGTGGACACATTCCAACCACAGCAAATAAAGTCCAATTTCTTAATATTTCCTTTTCTAAACCATCCTTCTGGTGTCAAGTCTAAATCTCTTTGCTTAGTCTTACATCCAAAACACTTTCTCCTGTATTTTTTATAAAAGTTTTGCTTTTTTTTTTTTTTAAGATACATGGAAACAGGGAGGGTCTTGTTCTGTCATTCACGCTAGAGTGCAGTCTTGCAATCATTGCTCACTTTAACCTTGAACTCTTGGGCTCAAGCAATTCTCCCCTCAGCCTCTTGAAGTAGCTAGGACCACAGACTTTTTAAAAGTCTTACTATGCTGCCCCAGCTAGTTTTGAAATCTGGCCTCAAGCAATCTTCCCACCTCAACTTCCCAAAGTGCTGGGATTACAGATGTGAGTCACCACACCTGGCCCTAGTTTTGCATTTTACATTGTCTGTGTTATAGTTCATTGTAGTTGTCTTCTTAGCTAGAATAAGGAATGCCTAGAGACCTAGTAAGCATTATTTGGGGGTGTGACTGTGACAATGTTTCCAGAGGAGATTAACACATGAATCTGAGTGAACTAGATGGGACAGTTCCATCCTCAATGTCAGCAGCCATCATGCAAACGGCTGGGGGTCTGGAGAGAATAAAAACAGAGAAAAAGATGAATATGTTGAGTTGTCTGCTGGAGCTCGTCCCCTCCTGTCCTTGGACAACTCCAGGTTCCCTGGCCTTTGGACTTCAGGACTTATACCAGCGGCCCCCCAGGTTCTCAGACCTTTGGCCTCAGACTGTGAGTTACACCATTGGCTTCCTGGTTCTAAGGCCTTTGGACTTCGACTGAGTCATGCTACCGGCATCTCAGGGTCAGGGTCTTCAGCCTGTAGACAGTCTATTGTGGGACTTCTCAGCCCCCATAATCACATGAGTCAATTCCCCTAATAAATCCTCTATCTATCCATCTATTTATCTATCAATCTATCTATCATCTCCATCCATCTATCCTATTGGTTCTCTCTCTCTCTTTTTTTTTTTGAGTTGGAGTCTCACTCCGTCGCCCAGACTGGAGTGCAGTGGCACACTCATAGCCACCCCAGCATCAACCTGCTGGGCTCCAGCAATCCTTCTGCCTCAGCCTTCCAAGGAACCGGAACTACAGGCATGCACTAATACTCCCGGCTAATTTATTTATTTTTTTATTGTAGAAAAGAGGTCTTGCCAAGTTGCCCCGGCAGATCTCGAACCCACAGGCTCAGGCAATGCACTCGCCTTGGTCTCCCAAAGTGCTGGGATTACAGGCTTGAGACACCGAGCCCAGCCAGTTCTGTCTCTGTAGAACCCTGACTAATATAGTTTGTCGTTCATTTTGAGTTAGTGAGATATGAAGTTTA
The DNA here is from genome assembly GCA_963574415.1 of Tarsius wallacei. Lineage (NCBI taxonomy): Eukaryota > Metazoa > Chordata > Mammalia > Primates > Tarsiidae > Tarsius > Tarsius wallacei. The sequence goes on from CAUYQG010162582.1 coordinate 12,976, forward strand.
GGTTGTGGTCCATTTTTAGAGGACTATGGACATCCATCTGCTCCAATACCATATAATGAAAAGACCACTGTTTCTCTATCAAATTGCTTTTGTGTGCTTGTCAAAAAATCCATTGGAGCCAGTCGCGGGGGCTCATGCCTGTAATCCTAACACCCGGGAAGCCGAAGTGGGAAGATTGCTTGAGCCCAAGAGTTTGAGATCAACCTCTTCTCTACAAAAAAAAAAAATTAGCTGGGCATAGTGGTGCATGCCTGTAATCCCAGCAACTCACGAGGCTGAGGCAAAAGGAGTGCCTGAGCCCCAGAAGCTGAGGCTGTGGTGAGCTGTGATGGTGCCACTGCACTCCAGCCTGGGTGACAGAGTGAGATTCTGACTCCATGGAGGGAAAGAAAGAAGGAAGGAAGGAAGGAAGGAAGGAAGGAAGGGAGGAAGGAAAGAAGGAAAAAAATCAGTTGAGCATTATTTGTGTGGGTTGATTTCTGAGTTTGCTATTCTATTCATTGATCTTTGTGTCTATTCCTTCAGCCATACCACATTGTCTTGATAATTATGTAATAAATCTTGAAATCAGACTGATCCTCTTATTGTATTATTTTACTTTTTCTTTTTTTTTTTGAGTTGGATTCTTACTCTATTGCCCAGGCTGGAGTGCAGTGGCACACATGCTCACGGCCACCCCAGCGTCGACCTGCTGGGTTCTGGCGGTCCTTTCGTTTCAGCCTTCCAAGTAGCTGGAACTATAGGTGTGCAGTACCTCGACAGTTAATTTTTTATTTATTGTAGAGATGAGGTCTTGCCAAGTTGCCCAGGCTGGTCTCGAACCCACGGGCTCAGGCAATCCACTCACCTCGGCCTCCCAAGGTGCTGAGATTATAGACTGAGCCACCAAGCCTGGCCTTGTATTATTTTTCAAAATATTTTTAGTTGGCAACATTCCCACCTACTAGAATGGCTAAAATTCAAAAAACACTGACAACAGCAAATGCTGTCAAGGATGTGGCGCAACAGGAACTCTCATTCATTGCTAGCAGGAATGCAAACTGGTACAATCACTTTGCAAAACAGATTGGAGGGTTTTTTTTACAATACTACACAGTCTCTTACAATGCAATCCAGCACTCACCCTCCACTAATGAGTTGATGCTCACACAGAAGCCTGCACATGAATGTTTCTAGCAGTTTTCTTCATAATTTTTTTTTAGCTGGAGTCTAACTCTGTCACCCAGACTGGAGTGCAGTGGCACATTCAAGGCCACCACAGCCTCGACCTGCTGGGCTCCTGCGATCCTTCCACCTCAGCCTTCCAAGTAGCCAGAACTACAGGCGCACGCTACCATGCCTGGCTAATTTTTGATTTATTGTAGAGACGAGGTCTCGCCAAGTTGTCCGGGTGGATCTCAAACCCCTGTGCTCAGGCAATCTTCTCGCCTTGGCCTCCCAGAATGCTGGGATTACAGGCTGAGCCACCGAGCCTGGCCAGTTTTCTTCATAATTACCTAAACTTGGAAGCAACCAAGATGTCCTTCAGTAGGGAAATGAATAGATAAACTATTCCATACAATGGAATGCTATTCAGTGATAAAAAGAAATGCGCTATCAAACCACAGAAAGACACAGAGCAGCAGTTCCCAACCTTTTTGGCATCAGGAACTGATTTCGTGGAAGACAATTTTTCCATAGGCCAGGGCAAGAGGATGGTTTTGGGATGATTCAAGTGTATAGCGTTTATTGGGTACTTTATTTCTATTATTATTACATTGTAATGTATAATAAAATAATTCTACATCTCGCCATTAAAAAATGAGGTGCAGATGAAGTGGCAAAAAATAAATAAATAACGTGCAGGCCATGCATAGACTCAAATAAGTGTCAAATTCTGACAAAGCCTGCCATCAAATGCAGCTGAACAACTGAAGTGCATTCACTCACTTGCCACTCACTGATACGAGTCTGCAAGCAATTGATTTATGGTGGTCTTTGTATCGTCAACCCTCACTGCTAATGGTCATCTGCATTTGCATCTGTTCCCCAGCACTAGCATCACCGCCTCCGCCCTACCTTAGATCATTAGGCATTAGATTCTCATAAGAAGCTGCAACCCAGATCCCTCGCATGTGCAGTACACAATAGTGTTCACACTCCGATGAGAATCTAATGCTGCCACTGAGCTGACAGAAGGTGGGGCTCAGGGGGTAATGCAAGCGATGGGGAGTGATTGTAAATACAGATGAAGTCTCCCTGCTCTCCTGCTGCTCTCCTCACCTTCTGCCGTGAGGCTTGGTCCCTAACAGGCCATGGACTTGGGGACCCCTGACATGGAGGAAACTTAAATGTAAATTGCTAAGTGAAAGAAGTCCATCCAAAAGGCTACATACCATGATTTCAACTCTATGACATTCTGGGAAAAGCAAAACTATGAGCAGTGAAGATCAGTGGTGGCCGGGCTCAGTGGCTCAGCCTGTAATCACAGCACTTTGGGAGGCTGAACCGAGTGAATTGCCTGAGCTCACAGGTTTGAGACCCACCCGGGCAATTTGGTGAGTCTCTACAATACATAAAAGACCCACGGGCAACTTGGTGGGTCTCTACAATAAATAAAAAACTAGCCAGGCGTGGTGAAACGTGCCTGTATTTCCAGCTACTTGGAAGGCTGAGGCAGAAGGATCACCGGAGCCCAGCAGGTCGTCACTGGGGAGGCCATGAGTGTGCCACTGCACTCCAGCCTGGGTGATGGAGTGAGACTCCAACTAAAAAAAAGAGAAGATCAGTAGTTGGTGGGGTTACGGGGAGGGAGGAATGAGTTGGCAGAGCACAGAGGACTTGGGGGGCAGTGAAACTTTTCTATATGATAATATAATGACATGTATTTTCAAGACAGTGCATAACTGTACAACACAAAGAGTAAGCTCTAATGTAGACTATGAGCTTTAATTAATAATAATGTATCAATATTGTTTTATCAATTGTAACAAATGTACCGCAAGAAGTAAATAGAGGAAATTATATGCAGAGGAGTGGAGTAAACAAGAAATCTGTACTTTCTGTTCAATTGTTCTGCAAACTTAAAACTGTCGTAAAAAAATAAAGTATATTACTTTTAAAAATGTTGTAGACCGATCGTGGTGGCTCAAGCCTGTAATCCCAGCACTTTGGGAGGCCAAGGCGAGAGGATTGCCTAAGCTCAGCGGTTCGAGACCCGCCCAGGCAACTTGGCAAGACCTCGTCTCTATAAAAAATTTAAAAATTAGCTGAGCGTGTTGGGTTTGCACCTGTAGTTCCAGCTACTTGGAAGGCTGAGGCAGAAGGATCACCTGAGTCCAGCAGGTTGAGGCTACAATAGAAACGAGCATGCCACTGCATTCCAGCCTAGGCGACAGAGTGAGACTCCGACTCGGAAAAAAAAAATGTTGTAGCTATTCTAGCTCCTTTGCTTTTCCATAAAACTTTAGAATAAGCTTATCTATATGTACAAAAAACAATGTTAAAATCCTAAAACTAAGATTTTGGTCAGGCATGGTGCACACCTGTAATTCCAACTATTTGGGAGACTGAATTGGAAGAATCACTTGAGCCCAGGAGTTCGAGACCAGTCTAAGCAGCATAGGAAGGCCCTGTCTCAAAAACAAAACAAAACAAACAAAGCTAGGGTTTTGATAGGAATTGCATATATCAGTTTGGGGAGAATTGACATCATTAACATTGAATCTTCCAATTCATAAATATTCAATATCTCTCAAAGTATATATATATATATATATATAAATTATGTTTGTTCATTTCGTCAACATTTTGTGGTTTTCAACATACAAGTCCTGCACATGTTTTATAAGATTTACATGTAAGTATTTTGTGGGGGTTTTTTTTGAGTTGGATTCTCACTGTTGCCCAGGCTGGAGTGCAGTAGTACGCTCACGGCCACCCCAGCCTCGACCTACTGGGCTCAGGTGATCCTTCCGCCTCAGCCTTCCAAGTAGCTGGAACTATAGGCACATGTATGAGAGGTTTTTTTTAAATCATAAGTGGGATTTGAATTTTTTCAAATGCTTTATCTGCATTAACTGATATAATCATGTAACTTTTTTCTTCATTAGTCTGTTACACTGATTTTCACACATCGAACAAGCCTTGGATTCCAACTTGGTCATGGTATATAATTCTTTTTTTTTTTCTTGAGTAGTAGTCTCACTCTGTTGCCCAGGCTGGAGTGCAGTGGCACATTCACGACTACCACAACCTCGACCTGCTGGGCTCAGGTGATCCTTCTGGCTCGGTCTTTCAAGTAGCTGGAACCACAGGTGAACACCACCACGCCCAGCTAATTTTTTGATTTATCATAGAGACAAGGTCTCACCAAGTTGCCCAGACTGGTCTCAAACCCCTGGACTCAGACAATCCTCTCACCTCCACCTCGCAAAGAAGTGCTAGGATTACAGGCATGAGCCACCATGCCCAGCAATATGTAATTCTTTTTTTGTTTGTTTGTTTTTCAGTTGTATTCTCACTCTGTTGCCCAGGCTGGATTGCAGTGGCATGCTCACAGCCACCCCCGCATCGACCTGCTAGGCTCAGGCGATCCTTCCGCCTCAATCTTCCAAGTAGCCGGAACTACAGGTATGTGCTACCACGCCTGGCTAATTTTTTTTTTTAATTTATTATTATTATTTTTTAAGTTGGAGTCTCACTCTGTCGCCCAGACTGGAGTGCAGTGGCACGCTCCCGGCCACCGCAGCTTTGACCCGCTGGGCTCCGGCAATCCTTCTGCCTCAGCCTTCCAAGTAGCTGGAACTACAGGCGCGCGCTATCATGCCTGGCTATTTTTTTTGATTTATTGTAGAGATGAGGTCTCGCCAAGTTGCCCAGGCAGGTCTCGAACCCGTGGACTCAGGCAATTCACTCACCTCGGCCTCCCAAAGCATGGGATTACAGGCTGAGCCACCGAGCCCAGCTTAAAAATTTATTTATTGTAGAGGTGAGATCTCGCCAAATTGCCCAGGCTGTTCTTGAATCTGTGGGCTCAGGCAATCCCCTCACTTCAGCCTCCCAAAGTGCTGGGATTACAGGCTTGAGCCACCACGCCCAACCTATGTAATTGTTTATATATGTTATTGAATTATATCTGATAATATTTTGTTAGGGATTTTTGCATCTATATTCACAAGGGATAGTGGTCTGCAGTAGTTTTCTGTTTTTTCCCCTTTGGTATTTACATAATGCTGGTATTATAAAATAAATTGAGATGCCAGGCATGATGGTGGTTACCTGTAATCCCAACTACTCTAAAGGCTGGATGAGAGGATTGCTTAAGCCCAGGAGTTTGAGGCCAACCTGGGCAACATTTAGAACCCCTCATCTCTAAAATAAATAGGTATGTATTTCCTCTTGTTTTGTTTTCTAGAAGTGATTGAGTAGAGCTGTTATTAAATCTTCTTTAAATATTTGTTAGACATATCCAGTGAAACCTGGATATTTCTTTTTCAGGAGCTTTAAAATTATGAATTCTATGTTCTTAATAGTTATGAAGCTATAAAAATAACTATTTCATATTGCATGATGTAGTTCCAGACTCCCAAAGACTCCACAAAGGGACAGCACTGTGTCCAACAGGCCAAAAAAATGACCCAGAAACAACAGACAAGGCTTTATTCAGGAATTTACATACAGGGAAGGTGGTCCAGGAGCAGCCAGCTGGATTGTAAGAGGTCCATAGGTTATATAGCATCTTACATAGAGTAGAGTGTAGGAATGAACATGAAAAGGATAGGGTTTCTAGTGTGTAATGTGACAACATGCTTGTGCATACATCGCATGCACACAAAATGGCTGTGATTTCCCTCTAGAAGTGGGTTTTTTCGTGAACTGAACGTAACCAGAGTTTACAGGCATTGATCCAGGCATGTTCAATCTGGTCTGAACCAGTCTAGGAGGCCAACTGCCTTATAAAAGAGTGCATGAGTCACTATACATAGCCACAAGATGTGGTCAGCAGGCACAGAAAAACACTTCGCCTGTGGCCTCAGTGTTACCTGAATGCTCAGGCATGGAAACTGAAGTGAAGGGGACATCCCAGGTTGGCCACCCCCAGGACCCTTCCCCCAGGCTCCAACCCCCTGCTTGAAACTTTATCCAGGGTGTGCTCATGTTATCACTGTGTATGTGTGACATACATGAGTTACAATAGTTTGTGCTTTTTAGGAAATTGGTCGGCGATTCACATTAATTGACTATACATTTCAAAATAGCTAGAAGAGAATAATTCAAATGTTCCTAGTATAAAGAAAAGATAAATATTTAAGATGATGGATATTCCAATTGCCCTGATTTGATTACATGAATTTATCAAATTATCGCACGTATGCCCAAAACATGTACATCAATTATATATCCATTTTTTAAAAATAAAAATTTTAAAAAGAATGATGAAAATTTTAAAAAACGGATCCAGTTCATCTAACTTGTCAAACTTATTTATGTAGAGTTGTTCATAATATTTTCTTATTATCCTTTTGATGTCTGTAGGGTCTATAGTGATGTACTCTATTTCATTTGTGATATTGGTGATTTATGTCTTCTCTCTTTGTCAGTCTTACTAAAGGTTTGTCAATATTATTGATCTTTCCAAAGAACCCGTTTTTTGCTTCATTAATTTTCTACATTTTTTTCCTGTTTTCTTTTTTTTTTTTTTTTTTTGAGTTGGAGTCTCACTCTGTCGCCCAGACTGCAGTGCAGTGGCACACTCCTGGCCACCACAGTCTTGACCTGCTGGGCTCCGGCAATCCTTCCACCTCAGCCTTCCAACAGCCAGAACTACAGGCACATGCTACCATACCTGGCTAATTTTTTCGATTTATTGTAGAGACGAGGTCTCGCCAAGTTGCCCAGGTGGGTCTTGAACCCACAGGCTCAGGCAATCCACTTGCCTCGGCCTCCCAAAGTGCTGGGATTACAGGCTGAGCCACCAAGCCTGGCCCCTGTTTTCATTTTCATTGATTTCTAGTCTAATTTTTTTTTAAGTTGTGGGGTACAGTTCAGGATTAGGAACATAAATGGTCATCGTACAGGCGAAGTTTGGAGCTCCCATTGATCTTCACTTTGCCTGGTTTGGGATCAGGTACCCTTACTGATGTTCTAGTCTAATCTTTATTATTTACTTTCTTCTGCTTGTTTTGGGTTGATTTTGCTCTTCTTTTTCTAGGTTCTTGAGATGGGGTCATAGATGATGATGATGATGATGATGATGATATATTTTTAGAGTCAGAGTCTCACTCTGTTACCCAGGCTGGAGTGCAGTGACATGCTCACAGCTACTGTAGCCTCAACCTGCTGGGCTCAGGTGATCCTTCCACCTCAGTCTTCCAAGCAGCTGAGACTACAGGCACACACCATCATGTGTGCCTAATTTTTTGTATTTATTGCAGAGACAAGGTCTCACCATTTTCCCCAGGTTGATCTTGAACTCCTGGGCTCAGGCAATCCTCTCACTTTGGTCTCCTAAATTGCTGAAATTATGGGCATGAGCCACTGTACCCGACCTCAATCAAACTGTCTATTATAAAAACTGATGCCAAGTTCTTATGAATCACTCCAAATAATGTTTTCCAAATTTCTATTCCGCCCCTCCACCCCCTTGCCTCCACCAAAAACAAACCCAGAAGGTTGTCTATAATTTAACCAGTGAAAAAAATAGAATTCTACTATAGAGTAAAAAAAAAAAAATTATTCTCCATCAATCTGTCTTCCAAGAAACTATACTTCATCTTTGTATTTTATTTAAAAGTATGTAAAACAGGCTGGGCGCAGTGGCTCAAGCCTGTAATCCCAGCATTTTGGGAGGCCGAGGCGAGAGGATTGCCTGAGCACAGGGGATTGAGACCAGCTTGGGCAACTTGGTGAGACCTTGTCTCTACAATAAATCAAAAAAATAAACTGGGCATGATAGCATATGCCTGTAGTTCCAGCTACTTGGAAGGTTGAGGCGGAAGTATCGCCTGAGCCCAGCGAGTGGAGACTGTGGCAGCCATGAGCGTGCCACTGCACTCCAGCCTGGGCAAGAGTGAAACTCTGACTCAAAAAAAAAAAAGTGTGTAAAACATATATTTTTCCTTTCCCAAAGGTGAAATTACATTTTTAATATCAGATATGTCACATTCCCATAGGTAAGGATTAGTAAGTAATAAAATAAACATAATAAAATTACATACAGTAAAAAAAAAATGAGCAAAGGACCTGAAGATATATTTCTCACACCTATAATCCCAGCACTTTGGGAGGCCGAGGTGAGAGGATTGCCTGAGCCCATGGGTTTGAGACCATCCTGGGCAACTTGGCGAGACCTCATCTCTACAATAAATAAATAAATAATTAGCTGGGTGTGGCGGTGCATGCCTGTAGTTCCAGCTATTTGTGAGGCTGAGGCAGAAGGATCACCCGAGCCCAGCAGGTAGAGGCTGTGGTGGCTGTGAGCGTGCAGCTGCGCTCAAGCCTGGGTGACAGAGTGAGACTCCAACTCAAAAAAAAAAAAAAAAAAAATTAATGAAATTCTGTCTTTGTGATAACATGGATGAATCTGGAGAACATTATACTAAGTGACATAAGCCAGGCACAGAAAGACAATTACTGCATGTTCTTACTTATTTATGTGGAATTCTTGAAAGTCAAACTTATAGAATTATACAAGCAGAGAGAAGAACGGTGGTCACAGAATGGGAGGGAGGTGGTTGACAGGGAAAAGGAAGATGATGGTCAAGGAGTAAAGGTCAATTGACAAGAGAAATAAGTTCTAGTGATTTATTGCACGGCATGGTGACTATAGTTAATAATAATGGATTGCATTTTTCATAATTACTTAAAGAGTAATTTTATTTAATTAAAAAAAAATTTTTTTTTGAGTCAGCGTCTCACTTTGTTGTCTACGTTGGAGTGCAGTGGCACTATCACAGCTCACTGTAGCCTTGACCTCCTGGATTCAGGCAATCCTCTCACTTCAGCCTCTTGTGTAGTTGTCACTATAGCCATGCACCAACACAGTCGGCTAATTTTTTTATTTTTTGCAGAGACAAGATATCGCTATGTTGCTCAGGCTGGTCTCGAACTCCTGGGCTAAAACAATCTTCTTGCCTCAGCCTCCCAAGTGCTGGGATTACAGGCATGAGCCCGTGCCTGGCCTAAAAGTAGATTTTAAACGTTCTTACCACAAAGAAATACGAGGGAGACCCTCCACAAAAACCAGAATCATTTTATGAAGGGCTGGCCCCTTGTAGTACACTCAGAATTTTGTTCCTCCATATCAAAAGGCAAACGGGTGACTGGTTCTGCCACCATGACAATGCACTCGTCCACGTTGCACTGAGTGTTCAGCGGTTTTTGAACAAAAATGGCATGACCCCTGCATCCCACCCTCCCTGTTCACCTGATCTTTCCCCGAGAGACTATTTTTTTGTTTCCCTGGATGAATAAAGACCTCAAAGGGAAACATTTTGCTGATGTGAAAGAGGTGGAAAAAAATGGCAGAAGAGCTAAAAGCCATCAAAACTGACAAGTTCAAAACACACACACACACACACACACACACACACACACACACACATATATAAAAAACAAGCATTACATTGTACTCCATAAATATATACAATTATTGTTTGTCAACTAAAAAGAAAATAAAAAAAAAAGAAAATTCAAGTTACCCAGAGTAGCCAAAACAACTTTGAAAAAAGAGAACAGGCCAGGCTCGGTGGCTCAGCCTGTAATCCCAGCACTTTGAGAGGCCGAGGTGAGTGGATAGCCTGAGCCTGCAGGTTCGAGACCCACCTGGGCAACTTGGTGAGACCTCGTCTCTACAATAGATCAAAAATTAGCTGGGTGTGGTTGCATGCACCTATAGTTTCAGCTACTTGGAAGGCTGAGGTGGAAGTATCTCTGGAGCTCAGCAGACACTGGGGTGGCCGTGAGTGTGCCACTGCACTCCAGCCTGGGTGACAGAGTGAGACTCCAATTCAAAAAAAAAAAAAAAGAAATTTGAAACCAGCCTGGATAACAAGAGAGGCCCTGTCTCTAAAAAAAAATTAGCCGGGTGTGGTGACGTGCACCTGTAGTCTTGGCTACTTGGGAGCCTAGGAGGTTGAGGCTGCAGTGAGCTGTGATTGGACAACTGCACTCCAGCCTGGATAAAAGAGCAAGACCCTATCTCCCAAAAAAGAAAAAAAAGGGGGGGGGGGAGCTATTAAAGTTATTAACTTAAAAAGAAAAGAAAAAGAAAATTCAAGGGACCCAGAGTAGCCTAAACAATCTCGAAAAAAGAGAACAAGCTGGGCTTGGTGGCTCAGCCTGTAATCCCAGCACTTTGGGAGGCGAAGGCGAGTGAATTGCCTGGGCCCAAGGGTTCGAGAACAGCCTGGACAACTTGGTGAGACCTCGTCTCTACAATAAATAAATTTAAAAAATTAGCTGGGCATGATAGGACATGCCTGTAGTTCTGGCTACTTGGAAGGCTGAGGCAGAAGGATCGCCAGAGCCCAGTGGGTGGGCACTGCGGTGGCGGTGAGTGTGCCACTGCACTCCAGTCTGGGTGATAGAGTGAGACTCCAACTCAAAAAAAAAAGGCATAGGATGCAGAAGGGCTGGAACCCTCAGACACTGCTGGAGGGAATGCAAAATTGCTTTGGAAAAGAGTCTGGCAGTTCTTCCAAATGTTACAGTAACAGAGAGTTACTGTAAGAACGCCACTTATAAGTATGTACCCAGAGAAATAAATATATGTGTCCACACAGAAACTTGTACACAAATGTTCATAGCCCATTATTTATAACAGCCAAAAAGTCAAGATAACCCAAGTGTCTATCAATTGATGAATGAGTGAACAGGACGTGGTTTGTCTCCGTAATGGAATATTATGAAGCACTGACAATCTACAGCATGGATGAACCTTGAAAACATGCTAAGTGAAAGAAGCCAGACACAAAAGACCATAAACTGTATGACGTCATATGTATGGAATGGCCAGAATAGGCAAACCACAGAAACAAAAAGAAAGGTATTGGTTCCTAGGGGCTGGGGAGAAGGGAAAGGGGAGTGACTGCTAACGGATATGAGATTTTTTGGGAGGAGCAATGAAAATGCTCTAAAATTGGTTGTGGTGATACACACCACTGAATTGTATACTCTATATGGCTTAATTGTATGGAATACGAATTATAGCTCAATCAAGCTGTTATGGAGAACAAAAACAAACCAGGTGAGGGCTGGGGCCGTGGCATCTGCGATCCAGTGGTGAAAAGCATTCACTTGGGTCAGCAGTGGGTACAGGAGAACAGTGGCCCGGAGCAAGGAGGGGCCCAAGGGTGGGCTGAGCCCACGGCCCAGGTACAGTTCAGCTGTGACTGGGAAGGGGTGTCTGCCGACATTCTCACCTGTCACTTCCACAATCTCAGAGGAATCAGCAGAAAGGTCATCTGTGGAGAGTCAGCAAAGGAGGGAAGTGGTGTCTAGAAGCTCAGGGTGCACGGGCTGGGAAGGAACCAGCCTGCCCCGGCAGCACACAGGGTTGAGGAACCACCCTGCCCTGGCAGCACCAGGCAGCGTGTCCTGCACAGCCAGTGCTGCTCATGTCTGCGGAGGGAAAAGGGACAAGTTAACAGGGCTTGGATGCTTGAAAAACAACAGAAACGTTAGGTGGAAAACACGGGGTGTTGTGCATATGTGTTATAGGCGTTTGGGGGGACTGAGCCGTCCGGATGCAGCCCCTTCTCGTCACCACCCACCTGCCCCGACTGGGCCCATGCCAGGTGCGCCTGGCCCGATTAGGGCTGGGGCTGCCGACACTGGAGCCCAGTGGCTGGAAAGAGCCGAGAAAACTGGGGGAGAGGATGGAAATTCATCCCTCCCATGATCAGCCAGCTGGGTGTGAGGACATAGCTGACTTTTGTCTTCACCTTCTAGGTGTCAGCACCTTCCCGGACTTGGGGCTCAGAGGCTTGGAAGCGTCTGGATGCTGTGCTCGTGACACAGACACATCAGCTGGGGCCACAGCCAGGAGCTTGTGGTCACCAACAAGTGGGAGACAGAGCAGAGAGAGGAGCATGGAGAATCTCCCACAAGACAGAGCTTGTCAGGCCGATGGAGCAGCCCTGCAGGCCCACCCGGAACGCTATGGGGCAGGTGGAGGTGGCTGGCATGGCGACCCAGGAGGAGGAGGAGGCATCAGTGACGGTTCCAACCCAGTTCCTTTGTATCAACACGTGCAGTGGGGCCTAGGGTTGTGGAATGTTGTGCATGGAATACCAAAGAACATACACTAAAATACATGAAAAATTGTAGCGTTTTTTTCTGGAAGGCAGGATTGCAATAAATTTTATTTAATTCTACTTAATTTTTAACAATGAATGTTTATTACTTTTGTGACAAAGGAAAAAATGATAAAAGCTATTTTTAAAATTCTAATACCATTTGCCAAGTCTGGAGTGAAGTCAGAGTTGGGACCTGGGTGGGGGTCTGGGTAGGGGGGCCTGTTTATGGCTTGGGGCAGAGGTTTGAGGATCCTGGGGTCACAGTAGGCTTCATGCAATGACAAAGGTGACTGGCTCTGAGTGAGTCCTGGTCTCAGCGGTGCTTTGCCAGGTGCGGTGGCTCACACCTGTCATCCCAGCACTTTGGGAGGTGGAGGGAGAGGATTTGCCTGAGCCCAGGAGTTCGAGACCAGCCTGAGCAACATGGTGAGACCTCATCTCTTGCAATAAATTAAAAAATTAGCTGAGTAGGGTGGCGAACACCTGTAGTTTCAGCTACTTGGAAGGCTGAGGCAGAAGACTCACCTTAGCTCAGCTGGTCGAGGCTGTGGTGGCCGTGAGCGTGCCACTACACTGCGGCCCGGGCGACAGAGTGAGACTCCAACTCAAAAAAAAAAAAAACAGCCAAGGAGCAGCAGGACAGCCACACTCTCGGACATCTGTCCTGGGAATTGAGTGTGGAGGGAAGGGAGGCCGCAAGAGACCAGCTGGGAGCCACTGTCTAGCCCTAGGCCCGGTGGCAGGGTGTGGGGGGTACAGTCTGTATGCCACCACCTCCATCTTGCCGTTCCTGACCTTTGACCCTGCACCACTGGCACCGTTAACTCCCTGCCCCCCACCCATGCCCTGCTCTTTGTCCCTCCCCTCTTCACAGGTCAGCGTCAAGATTCCAACTCCCAGGTCACCCAGCAGTGGTCTGACTAAAACCAGTCAGTTGACCAGTCACTGACTCTCAGAACTTTAAGAAACAGGAAGAGACTGAGCCAGTAGCTGGAGAGCAAAGGTGAGAGAGTTGGACAGGGACATGAACTTGGTTGGTCAGCCAGCCAGGCCAGGTCACATAGAGAGAAACTGCAGGGTAGTGGAAGCTCCCAGAAGGTTTTCATAGCTGAGCAGATATGAGCAAATGGGGAGGAGGGCTTTTTCATAAACAGCTTTGAGAGGATCTCCATGACCTTTACAGCAAAGAAGACAAAGCCATGCCCAGGGGGTCCTGGTGTGAATGGCCATCCACCTCCCAGCTCCACTGGGGCCTGCTCTGTGGCAAGGCAGCCTGCTAGGAAGGCACCAGCATGGTCAGCCCAGCTTGTGACCTTTCTCCCCAAACCCCACTGGATTGCCAAGTAGACCCTTGTAAAAAGGGAGCGGTTGCCCAGCATGGTGACTCACGCCTGCAATCCCAGCATTTTGAGAGGCTGAGGCGGGAAGACTGCTTGAACCCAGGAGTTTGAAACCAGTCTGGCAACATAGTGAGACCTCATCTCTACCAAAAAATCAAACATTTATCTGGTGTGGTGGTGTGTGCCTGTAGTGTCCCAGCTACTCGGAAAGTTGACGCAGACAGATTGCCTTAGCCCAGGAGATCAAGGCTATGGTGAGCCAGGATGCTGCCACTGCATTCCAGCCTGGGCAACAGAGTGAGACCCTGACTCAAACACAAACACAAAACCAGAGAGGACTTCCTTATCATGCCAGCTCAGGAAAACTGGGGTCTTTCTGATCTGTTGCTGTTTTTTGGAAAACTAGCTCAGTTCACAGTTCAGTTGGGCAGTGTGGCACCTGGAGTGAGTGACTCCATCCTGGTTTGGTGTGATCTGTTGGGACTTAGTGCAGGAGCTTAGTCCAATACAATGGCCTCCCATAAATTTCACCTACCACCTAACTTGGCAGCCTGCTCACTCTGTGTATCTAATAATAGCTCCTGTCTTGGGTCCTCAACAATCCAGTGAGCCCCACATTCACCTCTCAGATTCCTCTCCCTAAAACAGGACGTGCCATTGCACACTACTTGATTTTTTTCTGTTCCTTATTGCCTTGCAGTGTAAATTAGGATACATCTGTAAAACAGGCAGTCATTAAGAATATTAAAGACAGCCGGGCTCGGTGGCTCAGCCTGTAATCCCGCGCCTTGGGAGGCTGAGGTGAGTGGATTGCCTGAGCCCGCGGGTTCGAGACCCGCCTGGGCAACTTGGTGAGACCTCATCTCTACAATAAATCAAAAAACTAGCCGGG
>CAUYQG010162588.1:0-33217 GCA_963574415.1 Tarsius wallacei
TCATTGCAGCTTGAACCTCCTGGGCTCCAGTGATTCTTCTGCCTCATCCTCCTGAGTAACTGGGACTACAGCTGTGTACTACCATGCCCAGATGATTTTTAAATTTTTTGCAGCAACAGGGTTTCACTCTGTTGCCCAGACTGGTCTCAAACTCCTGGCCTTAAGTGATTCTTCCGTGTCAGCCTCCCAAAGTGTTGGGATTACAGGTGTGAGCCACCACACTCTGCTCTAATATTTTAATTCATAAGTAGGAAATCTGGGTATCGTTGAACCAGTAGCAACATGTGTAACACCAACGTACTTTCAGTCTTCTCTGCCTACTGCCTTAGTGACTTCTGAGGTGAGATAAAGACGTCTTTCTACTGCACCTCTGGCCTCCTGGGTGATGTTCTCCTGGCTGACTGTGTGCATCATGGTGTTGTGCTGATGTCACTGGGTTCTGTAAGCAGCAGCAGCTGTAGGTGCTGGGCTTTTCTCCCCTCTTCGTCCTTGTTGCTGAAGAAGAGCACCTGGGGTGTTCTCACACTTCTTCTGGTCACCCAGACTGTCCCCTTGTGGTCCTTTTGTGCAGGCCCATGGTGAGTCTGCTTGTCATGTGATTGCCTCCCCACTCTTTCTTCTAGTCTCTGTTCTGTGAACTCTTTCTTTTTTTTTTTTTTGAGTTGGAGTCTCACTCTGTTGCCCAGGCTGGAGTGCAGTGGCACACTCACAGCCACCACATCGTCGACCTGCTGGGCTTTGGCGATCCTTCCACCCCAGCCTTCCAAGTAGCCAGAACTATAGACGCGTGCTACCATGCCTAGATAATTTTTTATTTATTGTAGAGACGAGTTCTTGCCAAGTTGCCCAGGTTGATCTTGAACCCGCCGGTTCAGGCAGTCCACTTGCCTTGGCCTCCCAAAGTGCTGGGATTACAGGCTGAGCCACTGAACCCGGCCACTGTTCTGTGAACTCTTAAGAGGCCTGCGTGGGAGCGAGAAGCACTCCATGGGCAAAGTCGCGTTGGCTGCGGTAGTTCCAAGGCGTTCAGTGAACTCACTGGGGATCGGGTTTTCCAGCTGCTCAACCTGACAGAGCACTGTGGGTCCCAGGAGAAGGCTTTCTGGATGGGAGCAGCCAGGGGCTCTTGGCCTGTTTGCAGAAGCAGAAGGCCAAGAGCCACAGCATCATGAAAGACAACACCAGGGGGAAAAGGTCCCGTTTTGCAGTTTAGTGGTGAGTTATTTGTCATGGCGGAAAATAGCAGAACATGGGAGAGAATAGCATAAAACTGGGGAAGAGTGAGTGGAAACAAAAGAATTGAGGTTATTGAATGAGCATCAGTGCCAGGCACTGGGGGGATGGAGGGCAGCTCTGAGCTCGGGGAGGGCATGGAGGTGGGGGAACAATTGCGCACCCAAGATAAAATCCTGAACTTGGCTTGAGCCCCATGACCTGCAGGTGAATAGACAGTTGCTTTCTCTTGCAGTGGTTGAGATGGCCCCACTGAGGCAGGGTGGGTACAGGAGATGGGGTGGGGGCAGGGATGAAGTGGTTGGTCATCAGTGGTGCCGATGGCAGGCATGCTTGAGGACTGTCTTGTGTTCTCGAAGGACGGTTCCAGGTGCCTCACACTAGAAGGTTTCTGTGCCAGTGTGGCTTTGAACATGGAGCTTCATTTCTAACTTTGGCTTCCTTTTTTTGGGGTATGTGTATTGGTGGGAAGCTTTGGTTTTAGTAGAATAGCTCGTGAAAAGTGGCTTCAACAACAGGGCCTGATCTTGCCTCGAAGTCAAGGCGGCATGGCCAGGGTTGATCCCACAGCTCTGTGTCCCTGTGGCCGGGTGGGACTCATTTTTTCACTCTCTGTCCTGGGTTGTTTGGCCTGAACAACTAGTAAGTTGGAGTTGCAGGTCCCGTGATGGGGCAGGCCACAGGCAGAAGGTACGGGGTTAGATTTGAGACGTGTTGCTTGTGAGCTGCCTGCTTGATTTCCAGGTGACAGCATCGAGCTGTTTAGTAGTGTCTGGAGTTGGGGGGGAAGGGAGGCTAAGATAGAAAGGGGGGGTTGTTGCACCTCCATGGCCTCTCCAGCCTGAGCCAGGATGAGTCCATGGAGCGGGTAGGAGATGACAGAGAGCAGCTTGATGTAGGCACATCTCAGAAAGCCTGTAAGGAGATGATTTGGCCGCCGAGAGCCTGGCGGAATAGTCCTCCAGCCATTTCCTCATATGAACCCGCCGCCTTCCTCACCTCCTCGGATGCAGTCCCTTGGGAGTGGGCAGGAGTGTGCATGGTGAGGGGGAGGCGGTGCTCAGTGATTCGGGTTGTGGCTGCGATTTCAGGGGTAGGCGTTCCAATAAAGGTGGTTTTGGTTTCTCTAGGAAATACGTCTGTGGTATTTTAAAGCACCCATGTAAGTGAGATTAGTTTGGAAGGGTCCCAAGGAGTCCCAGGGGACAATCTGTTTCACTGCATTGAAAGATCTCTCAAGGGCCTGGTGGTTCCAGCTGGGCCAGAATTCTGGAGGACATGTGCTCGGCATCTCATGTGGAAAGATATGTGAGGAAAACAAAAGTATTGTCTCACCAAGTAAAAGAGAGGGCCTGGCTCGGTGGCTTGCACCTGTAATCCCTGCACTTTGGGAGACTGAGGCGAGGATCGCTTAAACCTAGGAGTTCAAGACCAGCCTGGGCAACAGTGAGAACTGTCTCTGCAGAAATTAAAAAATTAGCCGGGTGTGGTGGTGTGTTCTTGTAGTCCCAGCTACTTGGGAGGCTGAGGTTGGAAAAATTGCCTGAGCCTAGGACATTGAGCCTGTGGTGAGCTGTGATTGTGCCACTGCACTCCAGCCTGGGCGACAGAGTGAAACCCTGACTCAAAAAAGAAAAAAAAAGACACTGTTGCCAGCTGGCAGGGGTTTTGTAGGGAGTCTTCCTTTCTGCTCTGGTCAGCTTGGCAAAGGACTTCCTTGCCTGGTGTGTGTGACTTGACCTGGGCATGTGAGGAATCGGGGAGCTCCCACCTGCTCCCCAGTCCTTCACCACCAGCTTGAGGGAACTACACAGATGCTTTGAGATGACTAATGGCAGTTGTGTTCAGTGTATGTTTTCCAATGCCACCACGTGCAACGCCTTGTGCCAGTGCAGATGGAGTGATACTTAGTGTCAGGCACTCAGTGGTGCAGTCAGACCTCATCAGTTGCCATGGTTTAAAGTTGTGGACACTGGGAGGTCGAGCAGCACAGGAATGCTTCATGGAAAGAGTTGGGTACACAGGGAGCCTTGCATGTTGGGTTGGGGTGCTCGGCTGGATCTGGATGGCATGGTGGGGAGAGAGTGCGTCTCCATCAGCGCAACTGTGAGTGGCCCAGCTGTGCTGGGAGCCTTGTAGGATGGACGCCCTGGCACCGAGCGCTCAGATTTCATGGTTGCCACCTAGCAGCCTTGTGATCTAGGATGAGCCCCTAACCTTCAGCGCCTCAGTGGCACCTCCCCTGGGCCTGTGATGACGAGGTCATGGCTCATGTAGGAGACATGCAGGGTGCCGAGAGGGTCGGATGGGAGTTGTGAGGGAGCAGTTGGGAACCTTGAACGCACCAAGGACAACGCTAAGCTTGATTGAATTGGCTGTGGGACCCCATGGGCTTTCTGGGCTGCGGTAGCCATGAAGGAAGGCACGTCTAGGGGTGATGGTGGTGACTGGCGGGGGTCCTTGCAGCCTGGGCAGTGGACTGGCGTGCCAGGGATACAGTTAGGCAGCAAGGACTCACCTCTTCTGGCTGTCTGGATGTGGAGGGTGAGCGAGGGCCAGCCCAGATGGCATCGGGTTTCAGGGGTGGAGAAAGAGCAGAGGCAGGAAAGGGCGGGTGAAAGTGGGCTTTTCATTTTTTTTTTGTTTTTTTATGAGTTCAGTTTTCAATCTCCTGACCATAAAGTACTGTAGGACTTATAAGTGACCGTGTCTTGGGAGACCTATTTCAGAGTGGGGTGGGGTACTGGCAGAGAGGCTGGGGTGGTTCCTGAGGGCACGATTGGAGAAAAAGCAGATCAGCCAGTGTCGGAGAATCATGCGAGATTCTAGGGCTGGGACCTTCAGGGGGTACAGTAACCACAGGTGAGATACGTCGTCGAAGGGCAGGGCCTGGGGCCGGGCTCTTGGACAGTGCGAATGTTCTGCATCACAATCCTGCCTGGAAGTGTTCACAGAAGTGTCCTCCTGCAGCTGGCTGGTCAGTGAGGGCGGCAGACTCTCCTGGCCCCTGGTCTGACCAGCTTCATGTTAGAGACCCATGAGCATTTCCGAAGGAGGAGCCATCAGCACCTGGTGAGGACAGAAACCGTGTTGGGAAGCGTTGGGAATGCCAGCAGTTGTGTTCCCTGAGCTGGTCTCACAGCATTGGGGCTGGTCAGTTTTGGCAAAGACTCCACCCTTCTCCTATCTTTACTACATTGGTTTCTCAAAGTTTTGTTGTTTCAACCGTGAGCAGCGGGTTTGGATTGCCGTTTTATCTGAAATTGGGTTAGGGTCCCGAGCCTTCAGAAGTCTGGGTTTTTTGGTTCAGAGCTTTTAGATGGGAAGTGGGGAGCAGAAAGAGCTGTGGAGGGGACGGCTTTATCACACAGAGTCATCCTGTCTTGTGCTGCCTGGCCCATGACAGCCCTGCAGCTCAGAGGGTCTCGGGCCCAGCCCCCAGAGTGACAACACCTGAGAAGGTCTGCAGCATGTCAGGAATGTGGTGACAGAGTGGACATGCAGGCCTGTCACCCATCCTCTCTCCGACAAGCCCAGTGCAGGCAGTGGCAGTGCCTGGCCACCTTTGTCCAGGAAGACGGGTTATTTTGCTTTCTGTGTCTTTTTTCTATTGAGCTTGGCGACTTGATTGCCAAGCTAGGACAATTTCTAATAGGTGGGTTTAAGTGGAACTCTTAAGGAAGGGACAACAGTGGATTTTATTGAACTTCTGAGAATGCTGGCAAGTTCCCTGGGTGTCCTGTGCTGTGAGTCTGTGCCCTCATGCCCTTTCCTGTGGCCTCCATCTAAGCATTGTTCCTCAGCTGCTACATAACTGCTAGGAGGGGTCAGTCATGTGCTTTAGGGTCAAAGTTTAAAAGGCAATCATTCTCTGCTTTCATGTTATTTCTCTTGTGCTTTTAGCCTCTGTGCAGAGGGCTCTGGGTGTCCTGTCTCGGGACTGTGCCTGCTTCTGGGGACGGACCGTGTGCTGGAAGAGCTTGTGAGTGGTGTTGTGAACTTTCTAAGAACAAGTTTAGCTTCACAGAAGAAGGCAGAGATAGCCCCAGTGCTTCTGCTCACTCCTCACCGCCCCCCCAACATGTGCCTCATGTAACATGGCACATTCATCAACATGAGGATGTTAGCCTCAATGCAGTATTGTTAACTAAACGACAGACCTCTGCACATCCCCACCATCTAGTACATTTAGAAAATGCCCGAAGTAGCTGCCTAGAAAGCTTCCCTTCTGCAGAGTGTTAAGTAAAATGTATTGCACACGCCATGCCAAAAAAACAAGTAATAGACTTGTGGACCCTGGGGTAACCAAGGAGGGATGGAGAAGGTACTTGTTCCCTGCCAGCCTTTGCTCCCTGCGGGAGGGGGCCTCCCAGAGGGCATCAGTGATGGTTGGAGCCCGTAGGGTGGTCCTGCTTCCCAGAGCCTCCTCCCAGAGTGCAGGCCTTGCCAGAGGGCCCAGCTATGGCATGGTGGATGGTGGGCATGTCTACTGTCTCCAGACTTCAGTGTTTCCATCTGTAAATTGAAGGGGCTAGATTTCTTGCCTGAGATCATTTCTCGCTCCCAGAGCTCTTATAATCAATCGGGCCCTAAGTCTCCAGACCTCAGTTTCCCCATCTGTAAATTGAAGGGGCTGGGTGTCTTCCCTGAGGTCATTTCGAGCTCCCAGGCCTCTTCTAACCAGTGAGGTCCCAGACCTGAGTTGCACCAGGCCACTTATTTCCCACACTTGCAGTATTTATTGTGGGTCAGCTTAGACCTGAATCTCAAGGGATGCCACAGCCACAGAGGCCCTTGTTCATTTCTTCCCTGGTGCTATCATCCAGTGAACCCAGAGACACTGCTCTGTGTCCACTGCCCAGGTGGCTGTGCAGACAGTGGACTTGGCATCAGCAGTGCCACGTCCCCAACAGCAGTGACTCACAGGCCTCACCTTGATCCTGGGGCCGTCCTGCTGACTTCCTGCTCCGGGGTGGGAGTACCTAGCGTGTGAGGGAGGGGTGTGTGTGCACGTACCTGTGTGAGCTTTGAACCACAAAGTAAATACCCTTTCCCTTAGGTCTGGGCCCATTTCTTTTTTTTTTTTTTTTTTTTGAGTCAGAGTCTCACTCTGTCACCCAGGCTGGAGTGCAGTGGCACACTTGCAGCCACCCCACTGTCGACCTGCTGGGCTCAGGCGATCTTTCCACCTCAGTCTTCCAAGTAGCCAGAATTACAGGCATGTGCTGCCACGCCTGGCTAATTTATACAGATGTAGTAGAGATGAGGTCTCACCAAGTTGCCCAGGCTGGTCTCGAACCCCTGGGCTAAGGCAGTCAGTCCTCTTGCCTCAGCCCTCCAAAGTGCTAGGATTACAGGCTTGAGCCACCGCACCCAGCCAGGTCCAGGCTCATTTCTTCCTCCCGGGGTGGGTATGTTGCTGCCTGTCTGAGGAGTGTGAAGTGGTCAGACTCCCAAGACTAGGACATGAGAGGACTGTAGAGAATACAGAAGACAAAACAAAACCAGCCCTCACCCCCACTCATTCCTTTGGTTTGTGGGTCTTCTCTTTAGGGTACAGGGTAGGGGTTGGCCAGCTGCTACCAAATCATGACGTGACACCCTTGCTGCTTGGAGAGGCAGGGCTGAGTGCTTGTGACAGAGACCGTGTGGCCCAAAGCCTGGCACGTTTATCGTCTGGGCCTTTGTAGATTTTTCTTTTGCTTGCTGGGCCCCAGTATAGGGAATTCTGGAAGAAGTGATCCCTGCTGTGCCAGCGTTTTCTTCTGACAGGAGGGGAACCTGGCAGGACAAGTAGGCTTGCTTGCTGCAACAGACAGCGCACGGGGGCAGACCCCACTGGGGAGGGCGGGCTTGCGTCTCTTCACCAGGATGGGGGCCACGAGGGAGGGTCTGAAGCCTGGATGAGCAAAATAGGATTGTGGGCTAGTGGGAACACCAGATGGAAGAGTGGTGCTGGTAGCACCCAGGTTTCCAGTCTGGCTTGGTGGTAACACCCAGGTGATAGATAACTCACGTTAAGCTGTGTGTTTGAGTTCTGGAGTTAGGGTCTATGGAGGTCGCACTGAAGGTGGGGGTTGTAGAGGCTGCCACCTCTGTGGCATGGTGAAATGTGCCTTGATGGGCATCTCCTGCCGCGAGGGGTGGGCTTGGCCTGCCACTTGCAAAGTGGGGTGACGGGGGCCATGTCTGTGGAGCATTTGACCAGAACATACAGGAATGATCCGCTCTCTGAATTGGTCACCGAGGTTGCTGAGGCTCTTTTGTCAGGGTAGGTCACTTGCTTAGACTACATCCACTTCTGACGTGAGGGGCTGGAGTGGGAGGTGAGGAACTGCCAGTTTGGGAAGAGGTGTCCTTGCGCGGCTATCTTCCTGAGAACCTCTGGCCCTCCCCCACTATCCCTCACTGACTGGCTTCCTCCCCCAGGCTGGCGCCCATGCGACTCTACACGCTCTCCAAGCGCCACTTTGTCCTCGTGTTCGTTGTCTTCTTCATCTGTTTTGGCCTGACCGTCTTCGTTGGGATCAGAGGTACGCTTCAGTTCTCACTCCCTGATCCTTTTGCCATCCGCGGTCACCTTGGTATGTCGCTGTCAGCCAACCCAGCTGTACCCACTGGCCCTACCAGCACGGGCCCCACGTGGAGAGAGGGGTGCTGCCTTCCCCTGAACCCACAAGGCTAACGGAGATCCCAGCCCTGTGCTTCTAATTACTTCTCTGTCTCTCTAGAAGAGTGCTGCGAGCATCCCTGAGTGACCCTGGCCATGCCCTGCACAGCTGCCAGGGGCAGCCTCAACCATGTGCCTGTCATTGGCCAAGCAAATGTTTCTAGGGTCAGCTGTGCACCAGACCCACCTGGATGCTGGGGGATCCAGACTCTGCTGCCTGGTGGAGGAGCCGGGTCCTGGGAAAGTAATGATGAAGTGAATGGGGTAGGGAGGGGGGTAGCATGGGGCAGGTGGCCGCTGGGGAGTGAGGAGGAAGCTCTGGTGACCTCCTGATCTCTGGGCAGGGCCATGAGACAGCACAGGGCAGCAGCATGGCTGTCCCAGGTGGAAGCCCACACATCCTGCACTCTGATGTTTAGGCACCAGGCGTCCTGCTGTGCCCCAGCACTTTGGAAGGAAGAGCTCACCATAATGATTCTGGCTTAGAAAATGCCTTTGAAATCTTCTGGGCCAATCCCCTTTCTCATAGATGGAAAACCAGAGAAGCCAAGTGGTTTCATAAGGTTTCTAGAAACCTGGGTCTCTGCAGTCTTGTGCAAAGGCAGGCAGCCAGGAACCTGACCTGGGGGGACAGGGTCAATCCCTTCATTTCTTTCTTTTCCTTTTAAGTAGAACATAGATTTCAGTGAGGGTGGTTTCTGGTAGGTATTACTTAAAGGATGCATTTAATACTAAAGTGTGAACAACAGACAATTAGGCTTAACCTGCCCAGAGGCAATTGTTCCTCAAAGACTGGTTTCCCACTCTCAGCACAGTAGCAGGTGCCCATGCCCCACCTAGCCCTGCAGCAGGCAGCAGAGCTTGTGGAAGCCAAGGTCTGGGCAGAAAGGATCCTGTCTTCCAAATATCAGGGATCTGTGCTCTGATGGTTGATGCTGCCTCTGACCACAGAGGTACAATGATATTGGTGGCCATTGTCCTTGCATTTCCCTCAATTATTGCAAGCCCCTCCCCCTCTGGCTGAAATGACATCCAGGGGATTTAAAGGACTGACACATTCCCCCTCCTCCCCCACCCTTCATTTTTCTCTTGGTCCTTTTTTGGAAGCCAGACATTGAAGACTAGGGCATTCAAAAGCAACTGCATATGCAGGGGAAATCGGAAAGGTACCACACCAGCCCAGAGGAATACACAGGCTCAGAAAAGCCCCAGAAGACCTGAGAAGCCTTCCGGCTGGCCCTCAACACAGAGCCAGTGTACAACAACAATAAAATACAAAAGCAAAAACAGTGAAGCCTAAGAAGGGGGAGTCTGATCTCCAGAGGCACCACATTGTTAGATTTAAGTGTCCAGTTTTCATCAGAGTGTCACAAGGCATACAAAGGAACAGTCAAGTATGGCCCATTGAAAGGAAAAGCAATAAACCAACAGAAACTGACCCTGTGTAAGACCATATGGAGGATCTGCTAGACAGACTTTTTTTTTTTAATTGGAGTCTCACTCAGTCACCCAGGCTGGAGTGCAGTGGCGTGCTCATGGCCACTGCAGCCCCGACCTGCTGGGCTCAGGTGATCCTTCCGCCTCAGCCTTCCAAGTAGTTGGAACCACAGGCATGTGCCACCAAGCCTGGCTAATTTTGTTGTTGCTTATTGTAAAGACCAGGTCTTGTCAAGTTACCCAGGCTGATCTCAAACCACTGGGCTCAGGCAATCCTCTCCCTTCTGCCTCCCAAAGTGCTGGGATTACAGGTGTAATTTATATGTAATCCCATGCCTGGCCCTTGACAAGATATTTGTATACCCATGTTCGTAGCAACATTATTCACAATAACTAAAATTGTTGAATCAACCAAAGTGTTCATTGATAGATAAACAGACAGGTGAATGAAATGTGGTATGTACATGCAATGGAATATTATTTAGCCTTAAAAAGTAAGAAAATTCAGACACATGCTACAACATGGATGAATTTTGAGGCTTTTATACTAAGTGAAATTAGCTCCACCTTAATAAATGCTTTATAGCCCCACATTAATAAGTACTTTTGGAAGACTGGATTAATTAGATGAGTAAACAAGGGTGTCTTAGTTGAAGAAATCTTCATACTTTACTACAACTTCTAGACAGTCTGCATAATTACTGTTTTCTTGGGTCTGTGCATCTAAGAGCTCTCACTGAGCACATGCGAGAGGGTTTCCTTTGGAAATCCTATGTCTTATGTGTCGGTCACATTGGTGACCTGTGTTGGGAAGTCATGACACACAAATGGATGTTCTGTGTCTGTTTGTGTGTTTATATGATTTACTTACGTATATAAAATCTCTAAAAAAAGACCAGGTAAATCAGGCCACCTCCACATAATATATGAGTCTTTCTTTGCCTTTGGAAAAAAAATTAATTATCAATATAGACGTAACCTGCTTTTTTCCTTCTCTTCTCTGTTACACTTTAGGACCCAAAGTGATCCAGACTTCTGCAGCTAATTTTTCACTAAATAATAGCAAAAAGGTAAGACTGGATCTAAGTGGCAGCTGGGGGTGAGGGGACATTATAAACTTCTGAGTCACTGAGAAATGCTCCTGCTTAGAGGTTCTTTAAGATAGATAGATTGGGCCGGGCTCAGTGGCTCAGCCTATAATCCCAGCACTCTGGGAGGCTGAGGTGAGTGGATTACCTGAACCCGCTGGTTAGAGACCAGCCCGGGCAACTTGGCCAGACCTCATCTCTACAATAAATAAGAAATTAGCCAGATGTGGTAGTACGCACCTGTAGTTCCAGCTGCTTGGAAGACCGAGACAGAAGGATCACCAGAGCCCAGCAGTTAATGCTGGGGTGGCCTTGAACATGCCAGTGCACTCCAGCCTAGGCGACAGAAGTCCTGCAGCGTGCTTCTTGGGCAATACATATTTTTTTTTTTTCTTTTCTCTGTTGGGTCTCACTACGTGGCCCAGGCTGGTCATGAACTCCTGGCCTCAAGCGATCCTCCTCTCTTGGCCTCTCAAAGTGTTTGAATTACAGGTGTCAGTCACCACACTTAGCTTCAGGCAATGCACAGTTCTTATTCTGCTGTCAGCTGCTGGCCTTTGGGTTCTTGTTTGCTAAACTCACCCTTTCTGCTGTAATAAATACTTCAGTAATTAGGAAGGATGGTGGTATTACCTCTTAGGAAGCAGCAGTTCGTTTTCAAAGGGTATTGAATGTGTCTGATCCCTTGCACTTGTATGTCCTACTTGATTATACATTTTAACAATGGTCACTTTGGTATTTGACCCTTTCTCACTGTGTTTCCCCAAGACTTGGTCTCCGTCATGTTTCTAACAGTCACAGCTCTTTCTAATGATTTTGGTATTCCTTGCATGAACTCAGTTTAAATGGGAAATGCTTTTTTTTTAAAAATGTGCCTTGACTCTTCACCATCTTTAGAGAAAAACAGATTTCTGTTGGAGATTGAAGAAATGTGGTTTTCTTGAATAAATACTAGCTAGTGAGAGCCCAGGCAACTAAGCCTTTTTGTTTTTCTGTGTGTCCAATGTCATATCTTTATCTGTAACTAAACACAGTTGCCCTGCATCTTCATGGCACCATGTTACATACAGTTTAAATTGGATTATATGGCCCCAGGGCCCCCCTTCTCTCTCTTCTTCCACTTCCCTGCTAAGGTTCTGCCTTTATAATTTTTCAAAAGGCAAAAGAAGAAAAAAGCCCTAAAACATCCACCTCTGGATTCTTCCTTTTGCTCCTGATGGTTTGAAAGGGCCTCTGCTTGGCCTGGCTTCACATTTTCTTCGCAGTCCTTTGTTTACGTTAACTCTCAGGCTGATGGTCTGATTTGAAGAGGTGCCATCATGGAGTGTCCTGACAGGAGTTGGTCTTTTAAAATTTCTGTCTCTCAGAGTGTCTCTTTTTGACCCTGAAAATAGCAGCCTTTCCACTGAGCTGCATAATATGTGCTTCCAGGAGACATCCACTTCACAAAGGCAGTAGGTCATCCTCTGATAGGTTTTATTGCCTTGATGGCTTTTAGGTAAGTCTTCGGTCTTAGGGAGTTTCATTGAGACCCTGACAGAGAAGTGTTAAAACACAAAAACAACACATTTCCCTGCAAAGACAGCACATTCAAGTAATGTGTTTCTTTGGAGCTGTGTGTGGGCTCCTTAAATGACTCTCTCGGCGTCCCACTGCTGTTAGACACCAATATTATGTCTTTCAAAAGACACTGCGGAAGAATCATTGGCAGGATCCCCTCTAATTTTTCTCTCCAGGGGTGTTAAGACTTTCATAAAGTTAAAAATAACAGACGTCAAACAGCGACTTGTCTGGCATACTGATACTAAAGACATATTTATTGAGACATGCTATTTTATAAATATGAAAGTATCTCTTTGGTATCTTTTGTTACATATCTCATCATTTTGCTGTTTTATTATTTCTCCAAGACGGTTTTTCTTGGTATTTAAGTAGGTCCATTGTCCAAGGCTTCAAGTGGTGGAAGCTGCCTGGGTAGAGGATGAGAGCCAGAAGTGAACTGCAGCTGGGAGTTAGTCCTTTCTTCTGGAAGGCAGGATTTCACTTACGTTGTCAAAAAGAAATCCAGAAATGCTTCGATTTCAGAGCTAACTCAAGCCTTTTTTGCTAAATGTAAAATTTGTACGTTAAGCTGATGAGATATTTAGTAGACTCCATGGAAAGGTCACATGGATTCCCTAACTTTTTTTTTTTTCCCTCCAGCTAAAACCAATTCAAATACTTTCAAATCCACTGTCTACGTATAATCAGCAACTGTGGCTGACGTGTGTCATTGAGTTGGATCAATCAAAAGGTATGAAGCCTACCGTGTTGGGATGATTTTTCTTTGTACAAATCATTATATTTTTTGTTTTTATTTCTTTTTGAGATGGAGTCTCACTCTGATGCCCTGGCTGGAGTGCAGTCGCACAATCTCGACCTTCTGGACTCAGGCTATTCTTCTGCCTTAGCCTTCCAAGTATCTGGGACTATAGGAATGTGCCACCACACTCGGCTAATTTATTTTTATTTATTTATTGTAGAGTTGAGGTTTCGCCAAGTTGCCCAGACTAGTCTCCAACACCTGGGCTCAGGCAGTCCTCTTGCCTTTGCCTCCCAAAGTGCTGGGATTATAGGCGTGAGCCACTGCCTGGCCTGCATCATATTTTAGAAATTGAAAGGACTTTAAAATATTTGGACAAGGACTCAAAGATAGCTGTACGAGGGTGTTCATTATCATTCATAATAGCAACAAGTTGTAAGCCCATAAATGTCTTCCAGTGGGAGGGAAGGCAGGTTGTGACACGTTCTCTGTAGAGTTCCAGTTAGCTCAGTTCCAGGCTACACAGGGTGGGTAGCTGCCAGTCTTTTTCAGCAGGGATCTGGGAGGGATTTAAGTCCTGATGCTCCAAGGTCATGGTTCTGCCCCCAGGGACACTTGGCAATGTCTGGAGACAGTTTTGTCACAAGTGGGGAGGAGGGAGTGCTACTGGCCTTTAGTGGGTAGATGCCAGGGATACCAGACGGACCCGGCACAACAAGGAATTATCTGACCCAACATGTCAGTGGTGCGGCAGCTGAGAACTCCTGCCCTAAGGCACCTGTTCTTTATGAGGAATTAGCTGCTGTTCAGCTAAAACGGCACTTGTGGGGTTTTTTGGTTTTGGGGGTTTTTTTTTTGAGTCAGAGCTTTGCTGTGTCACCCAGGCTGGAGTACAGTGGCACAATCACAGCTACCGCAGCCTCAACCTGCTGGGCTTAGGCAATTCTTCCACCTCAACTTTCCAAGTCGCTGGGACTGCAGGCACACAACACCTCACCTGGCTAATTTTTTTGATTTATTGTAGAAATGAGGTCTTGCCAAGTTGCCCAGATGGGTCTCGAACTCTTGGGGCTCAGGCAATTCTTTTACCTCTGCCTCTCAGAGTGCTGGGGTTACAGGCGTAAGGCACCACGCCTGGCCTAAAATGGTACTAGTTTTATATTATCCTGGGGAGAATTGAGAAGATGGTTACCCACATTATTTTCTGTGTTCTGTGCTTCAGATGAGGTACTCTGGTTAAGAAATAATTTGAGACGATAGCTTCATGAACTTAAAAAAATGCCTATTACTTTAAAAGTATTCCTTTTTTGTAACAGTTGAAAAGGCGAAAATAATTTTTTTTTTTAGTTGGAGTCTCACTCTGTTGCCCAGGCTGGAGTGTAGTGGGACACTCATGGCCACTGCAGCCTCCACCTGCTGTGCTCAGGAGATTCTTCTGCTTCAGCCTTCCAAGTAGCTGGAACTACACGTGCACGCCACTACACCCGGCTAATTTTTTGATTTACTGTAAAGATGAGGTCTTGCCAAGTTGCCCAGGCTGGTCTTGAACCTTGGTCTCAGGCAGTTCTCTCACCTCAGCCTCCCTGAACCTTGGTCTCAGGCAGTCCTCTCACCTCAGCCTCCCAAAGTGCTAGGATTACAAGCTTGATATTTGTATGCCTGGAAAATGGTCTGGAAGGATGGACACAAAGATATGAATTATGGTTATCTCTAGGTGGTGAGATTATGAGTGTTTAATGCCATCTTTATTTTTTTTGTCCTGATTTAAAAAAAATAATGATACTATAATTAGAAAAACAAATTATATAATCAGAAAAAAATATATTTCTGTTTTGGTATAGAATTAAATTAAAAATTTTGTGGGAAATTGAAAATATAATTTCATTAGCTATGAAATGTTTTCACTTTTGTGAAATAAAACTAATGGGTCTAAAGTGTAGGTTTTGAATAGGCTCCTGAGTCCTGGGTTGGAAGTAGAATCTAATGGAATAACTTTACTTTGCTGAGCAATTGTGAGATTTTTAAATATGCTGAGGCCATTGTGGCCTAAGGACCTGATGGACTGTCTGTGTGTTACTGGCTCCAAGGTCATCACAAAACTGGGCAGGCTCCTTGGTAGATGTGAAACACCCGTTCTGGTCTCTGACACTGAGTTTTTTTCTTTTACAGAAACTTCTATTCAGACAAGCTTTCCCATGACTGTTAAAGTCGATGGTGTAGCTCACGATGGAACCACAATGTACATTCATAACAAAGTTCACAATCGGACAAGGACGCTCACGTGTGCAGGGGTGAGTGTGTCTGACAGTGCCACAACCAGTCGTGAGGCTGCGTACATTTCTACAGACCTGCTCTTTGCCGTAGAAGATAGAGCACAGTAAGAGGCTCTGAAAATTGTTCTTAAGTTAAAAAAAAGGAATTACACCGAATATGGCATGGAAAGCTTATCAAATTTTATACACTGATGCCCTTAAAAATTTTTATAAGCTGGCCTGGCATGGTGGCTCAGGCCTGTAATCCCAGCACTTCGGAAGGCTGAGGCAAGAGGATTGCCTGAGACCAGGTTTTCAAGACCAGCCTGGGCAACTTGGTGAGACCTCATCTCTACAATAAATAAAAAAATTAGCCAGGCATTATGGCTTGTACCTGTAATTCCAGCTACTTGGAAGACTGAGGCAGAAGGATTGCCTGATCCCAGCAGGTCGAGGCTGTGGTGGCTGTGAGTGTGCCATTGCATTCCAGCCTGGGCGACAGAGTGAGATTCCAACTCAAAAAAAAAAAAAAATTCTTATAAACTTACACACATGTACATATGCACACACATCCATAAACCCTTGTACACACATATGCACATACACACACACCTGAGCATATAATACTGCCCGGTGTGTCCACAGATGAATGTTTATGGGCCATCACCTCGTGCGAAGGTCTGCATGATCCCTCTTGTTCACTGGGGCTTTAGGTTGTTCTCAATGTGTGATGAGTGCCCTGATCCATCTGTAGGGGGCAGAGTAACCAAGCCTGTTAGAGTTGGTAGCCTGTGATTTTAAACACCAACTTCAGGGGCAGTGCAGCTATAGGATAGGAAACCTGGGGTCCAGAGTGGGCGGTGAGCCCTCACTCTTGATTTCATTGGCACTGAATTCTAAACAGAATCCGAAGAGGCAGAACCAGATTCCTGCTCTAGAAAAGAGTCCATGTTACTAGCAGCATGGGGAACATGGAGAGCATCAAACAAAGGCAGTGCATCTGGTAATAGGATCAGGAAGACAATGTCAGAAGCCATGTAGTGGGGAGTTTCCCTGCTAAGCACATTGTCTCATTCAGTCCTCATAGCAGGTAGGTCCATGAAGCAGAAGCTCTTAATAGAGCCCTATTTTTATGTGAGAAGAAACTGAAACTTAAAAAGTCAAGACCATTGCCTAAGGTAACACAGATAATAGGTGGAGGGCCCAAGATTTAAGCCCATGCTCCTTTATCCTGAAGCCTGTGGCCTGTACCACCATGTGCCTAGTTACTAACAGTACAAACACTAGCTCTATTTTTTCTGGTAGGAAATAATTCAAGGAGGAAGGATTCCTGTGCAGTGGCTCACTGTTGTCTCTAGTCCCTCTCCGTGGAGGTCTAGTAGAGGAGACTGAAATAGGTCAGAACCCCAGCCTATGCTGGGTTGTGGGAAAGGCATGCTAATGGGCCCCATCCAGCAGAATTGTCACAGCATTGGTTCCTCTCACCTCGGCCACTGTGTTAGTCCTGGGCAAGGTGGATGATCTAGGGGAAGGCACCAGAAGGGACTGGCCTCTCATTCTGCCTCTGTGAGAGCAGGGTTGAGTCAGCTTCCAAAGTATATTTTTCTCATTGGTAAAGTGGGGATTGAACCTTCCCTGCCTGCCTTGAGAAAGTGGCAAGAATCAAGGTGATAAAGTGTGCGGGAGTGTGTGGTGTGTGTACAGCATGAGGTGTCCCTGTGTCCCCCCACCATATCTCTATGTAGGAGGGGCTTAATCAGTTCTGCTAGATAACAAGAGTGTAAGAGTGTAAGGGTGCTCTACTTTCTACAGCAGAGAATTAGACAGGACCACCATCCACACAGCTGCTCTTTTCCCATCCCCAGCAAGGTGGGTGATGTCTGCCTGCAGCATGGCAACACTGGTCTGGCTGCTTCTCAGATGGAAGCTCCACTGGAAAGCTGGGCAGGGGCTGTCTATCCTGAAGCTGGTTTGCCAACACTGAGGGGTTTTTCAGCACACAGGACTTTCAGCTTTAAAATTGGACGAGCTGGTCATCCCACCTAAAGCCTTTGCTTCAAGTAGGGCCATGCTGTTGGGAGGCTGGCTGGTCTGCACTGCTGCTTCTTGGACTTGCTCACCATGCTGTCCACCTTGAAAATGGTCATTCAGGGCATCTTTGCGGTTTCTTCCCTCTCCTGTTGGTGGCCCTACCTCAGTTTATACTGTGTCACCCCATGGGAATGACTCACTTCGATTTCCTGTCTACTCAGGTCTTTCCCTAATCCTGCAAGGAGCATTGCCTTGGCTTTAAAATTTCCTACCATGGAACTTTTACATTACAGAGATATTTACCACCCCCTTATATTTTTTTATTTTTTAAACTTTTTTTAGAAATGGAGTCTTACTGTGTTGCCCAGACTGGCCTTGAACTCCTGTACTTGGAACTACGGGCACACACACTAGTTCACCTGGTTTACTTTTATTTATTTATTTTTTATATGTAAAGAGAAATTGTTGTCTGCCTTAAGCAGCAAGGTTGTCCACACCCTGCAGGTGAGAAAGCTGCAGGTGGTTTTCCATCACAAGGTGGTTTTCTAAGGTACTTCCTAAACAACAGTAGATCCATGGTTTGAACTTGGGACCTCAAATCCTCAGTGGTTTCACTGCAGTTTTTTAAGCTTGAAAGTATATACAGCCTGAGATAGATCTCTTTTGTAAATTAGATCATCCCCTTAAAACTGAGACAAAATCTTAGACCTGTAAGAAGTGCTTTTCTATCCAACAGAAATGTACTTACTGATGTCACTGTCCTCTCCTGATCCTGCTGAGTCCTTAGCTGTCCCTATTTCTGTGCATTGACCAGCTGTTGGAGAGGCGAGGCAATGTAGTTTTGCGGAGAGAGTGGCCCACACACTCACATGCCCAGAGACCAGGCAGCAGACAGATGCAGGAAGCTGGTTGGGTAGAGAGGACGTCACAGCTCCAATGTGACAAAAAGTAGCAGGTGACCAGTACCCCTGTGGGGGTGAGAGTGGCCATCCAGAGAGCTCTGGCCCCCTCCCAGAGCAGCCCCTCCTGGCCAAGTCATGAGGATTTTGGCACAGGCCCAGGGCTATCAGGTGACCGAGTGTTGGCCAGTTGACACAGTGATTTTTGTGCTCCCTTAAACCCTCAAGCACTCTCCTGTCCCTGAGGCCAGCACCCTCTGCCCCATGTTACCCCGCCCCCTCCCACCACGTCTATCTTTTTTTTTTTTTTGAATTGGCTTCTCACT
Source organism: Tarsius wallacei (assembly GCA_963574415.1). Taxonomy (NCBI): domain Eukaryota; kingdom Metazoa; phylum Chordata; class Mammalia; order Primates; family Tarsiidae; genus Tarsius; species Tarsius wallacei. Next base: position 18,239 of record CAUYQG010162588.1, read on the forward strand.
CCGTCGCCCAGGCTGGAGTGCGGTTGGCGCACTCACGGCCATCCCAGCGTCGGCCCGCTTAACTCTGGCGATCCTTCTGCCTCAGCCTTCCAAGTAGCCGGAATTACTGGCACGTGCTACTACACCTGGCTAATTTTTTTTTTTTTAATTGTAGAGACGAGGTCTCGCCAAGTTGCCTGGGCTGGTATCGAACCCACAGGCTCAGGCAATTCAATTGCTTCGGCTTCCCAAAGTGCTGGGATTACAGGCTGAGCCACTGAGCCTGGCTCCTCTTATCTTTTTAAGGCTGCTTTGATAAAACCCCGATCTGTTTTCTTACCTTGACCTCAGACATCCAACGCTTGAGAAGCCTTGACCAGCTGTTGGGGTGATGTCCTGTTTAGAGCCACAGCAACAGCAGTTACTACCAGAAAGCCAAAGAACCGCCTGTGTATTCTGGGCAATGGCTGGACTGTCAAGCAGCCCAGGGAGAGTGTGTGCTTGGAGGGCACAGCACATCCTGAAGGGTGGGGCTGGGCAGAACTTGGCTGGCAGGAGTGGCCGGCTTTGTGTGCCTGGCTGTGAAGGCATCTGTACCCCGAGTGAGCCTTTGTTCTCCTGCCACTCCTGAAGGGGACAACCCGAGGTGCACTGAGTGTTTCTTTTTTTTTTTTTTGAGTTAGAGTCCCACTCGATCGCCCAGACTGGAGTGCAGTGGCCGCTCCCAGCCACCGCAGCCTTGACCTGCAGGGCTCCGGCGATCCTTCTGCCTCAGCCTTCCAAGTAGCCGGAATTACAGGCGCACGCTACCACGCCCGGCTCATTTTTTTTTTATTTATTGTACTGATGAGGTTTCGCCTGCCCAGGCGGGTCTTGAACCCGCGGGCTCAGGCAATCCAGTCACCTCAGCCTCCCAAGGCGCGGGATTACAGGCTGAGCCACCGAGCCCGGCTGAAATCTGTATTTTATAAACAGCACTGGTGTTTCTCTTCAACAAGGGTTTGGAACCAGGTTGTTCCCTGCTGTGCCTCCACTCTATCCCAATACCTACATCCCCTGGACAGGAGTGTTCTCTGTCGGGTAGGTGGACTTTGAGCTTCTGAGTGTCTCTAAGGGACAACTTTCTCCCATCCCTTTAGGTCCCCAGGTATGCGATCTTTATAGTAGAGCTTCATAAAATTAAGCTGAAACCTTCATTGCAACTCCTACCCATCAGTGACAGGCCCAAACTGCCAGTCCAGGCCACATGGAACTGGCTGGCACTTACTTTCACCTGATATCCTTTCTAGATACGGAACTCATAAAGACACTGTGGCATCTTATTTTATGCTCAGATACTCGTGGATTTCAGGCCCTTCACCATGATTTTGTGTGCCTTCACGATGTGGCAGCTGCACCTGAGCGAGGCATTCAGGACGCGGCAAGAGCAGTACGGCATTGAGTCTGGGGACTGACCTATCTTAGGGACACTCCACTTTTCTCACTATACCATTGGTTCATGTGTAACTTGGTCCAACTAACTGCCGCAGGTCTTTTTCACATGATCGATCTACTGTCAAATCACTTTCCCATTATGCACTTACACAGTCAATTTTTGAAACACAAATGTGGGATTTTATGTATGCCCAACTGTGAAGGTTTCATCTTGTTATAGTTTCTACCCATCTTCAAGTGAGTTCACATTCTTGATGATCCTGATGTGGCCGTCTGACATGTTAGCTATGCCTCCCAGCTTTGAGATTGCAGATTGGATAAACAAGCCTTCAATGTGTGTGTTGAAAACACTGAACGAGCCAGAGGCAAGGAAGATCCCTTTGGTAAAAGACACATTTTGCATGGCAACCGCTTCACACACAGCAAGTTTCACGTGATGATGTGCTCTGATATTTTCTATTAATTTCATTTTTGTTTCTGTAAAAAGAAAAACGACACTAAATTGATGGCACAATGCAGAAATGGTTCTCCATCAAAATTTGCCTGGGAGTCACTGGAACAGGGAGAGTGCCTACTTCATGTCTGGTTCACGTGGCAGGACTGGGCCAACACTTTGGACACCAGCAGTGGATGGGAGATAGTTCAGGCCCCACTTACAGCACCCATCTTTCCACATATCAGTGGAGCAGCCTTGGGTAACTGACTTCATCCTTCTGAATCAGGATCCTCATCTGGGAACAGGTTGACCTGCAGGATTGGTTGAGGACTGAAAGAAATAATATATGCAGTTTGGTAAGCTCTTGAAAAACGGTAGCCAGTTACTGTGAAGTCTTGAGAACGATTATTGGTGACCGATGAAGGTCATCCTGGTCTGAGAGGGTGAAGGACAGAGTCACATCTCAGGATGGTGTTATGCTGTGGACCGGGGGAAGCAGTTTGGTCACTTCCCAAATCGTAAGACTATTGCTACCAGCCTTTTGACCATATCAGGGCTTTACACTTTGCAAAATGCTTTCCCATCAGAGCTTATTCAGTCCACCATTTGAATAGGTGCTGTCCATTCCATTTCACAAATGAGGAAACGAACAGAATTTATCAAGGGTTTCCAGCTTCCAATCTAATGTTTACCCTCCATTCCCCTCCAGGTTGTTGCCGTTATTTTAATTTGCTTTATAATTCAGTGATCCATGCGTTTACTCATCTTAGCCCTACAATGAGTGCCCTGTTAAATTTTTAGAGGCTGGCACGGGATGGAGCTGACTTCTTTCTGGGGCCCCTACAGGGTGCTGCAAATAGTAGGTGCTCAAGAAATGTTCAGGAAAGTCAAAAGTTGAGCTCATCCCGCTTGAGTCCTATCGTGCTCATTCTTCCTGTGGGGGTCGCAGAAGGGTGGGGACCCGGGTCGGGCTTTGCAGCTGTGGGCCAGCCTGTGTCTTAGCACCAGGGCACTGAGCATTCCTGACAGCATGGCTGCCTCACCAGGGCACTTTCCCTGGGGCACCCTGCACCAGGCTCTGAAGAGTCTGCTCTCTGGTCTGAGGCAGCCCACCCTGGTGGGGAGATGGGAGCAAGGAGGTGGCAGTCAGAGTGTGCTGAGCTGGGGCTTCTGTGTGTTTGACTCCGGAGGAAGCAGAGCTAAGATTAGGCCATCCAGCTGTGAGCAGGTGTACAGCCCCACCCTCTCCCTTACCCCCAACCAGGAACTCAGTATTTCCATTCTCTCCTTCCTCCAGCCCCAGTCACTTCACAGACAAGATGCAATGTCTTGCCTCTGGGGATGCCAGGGTGGAAAGTTCTACCCACATGTCCTTCAAAGCTGTGGGGGTGGGGACAGTGGACAGGCAGTGGCCTTAAATTTGCCGATCCTCCCTATCACCTTTAAGGCGTTGACCCAGCTGGGTTCCAACTGCTGTTTTTTAGACCTCCAGATGAGACAATGTTTTAGTTTCCTACCACCACCTGTGAAGGGACCCCGACATCTCCCACTAGCCTTTTAACTGATGTGCTCTGCCCCTACCCTGCCCATGTCTTCAGAGGAAGGCTTTGACCCCTGCCACCCATTGCCATTCAGAAATGGATGGAGGAGCCCCAGTCTAGGGGCAGAGGTGGAAGGTCCCTGCCCTGGAGAGCCAAGTAGGTGGAGTCCAGGACAGTAGGACGTGATTGTCCTCTTTCTCCCTACATGAGGCTAAAACTTGAATAAACTGACTCCCTGGGAATAAATGTGCCCCTTTCATTGTGACCCTTGGGGCCCTGCTCTTAGGGGTCCCCAGACTGAGGCTCAGACCTTTGCATGTTCCGGTCTGGGGTCAGCCTGTCTTCTGGCTCTGGCTTCTCTGTGTACTTGCTATCTGATCTTAGGTAAATGGCATCTCCTCACTCCTCAGTTTTTCTACCTGTAAAGTGAGGGATTGGGCTAGACAGTCTCCAAGGTCTCTCCCCGTTTGGTGTCTTTTGACTGTCCAGGGCAGAGCCGTCCTTGGAGAAAGGCAGCCCACTGGGGTGGTTTACAGAGGAGGCACTGTGGGGCGGGCTGGAGGCTGCAGGGGCAGAGTGGGCCGAGGGCCTCTGAGGAGGTGTGAATGAGGGAGGCAGAGCAGGGCCGGTGTGGACAGCCCTGTCCCAGCACTATCTCCCATCCGCGACACCCTCTCCACACCCCAGCCCTGATAAGCGGGTGTGAGCCACGGCTGCCTTGTGACAGGCCCTTCGGCAGGGAGGGTGATGGCGGGGGTCCACTCCATTCTGAATTCAGACGTCAGCATCCTTCTCCCCCCACACTCATTGCCCCATCAGAAAAGACAGGCCCTACCAAATGGACATCCTTCCTGACACTTAGTCCCCGGCCTTGAGACTTTGTTTCTGCTCCACAAGGCCTCAGTCTTCTCAGAGGCAGCAGGAGACAGACCTCCCTCAATCCTTTCTGGCAAAGTGCCAAGGAGGATGACCACCCCCCCACCAGGCCTGCTCCTGCAGTGCCTGCTGCTGCTGGGGCCTGGCACATGCGGAACTTCTTATCACCAGGCAAACCTCAATGACTGATCCGCTTGTCTCCTCTCCTCACCCCGTCTCCCCTAGTCCCTGCGGCCATCAACTTCCAATCTTCCTCCCCTAACTCCCCGGCTTTTGGGCCACTGTACTGCCTGAGCCCACCCTCTTTCCTCTAAGACCCCAACTGCTCTTCACCAGAAGGTCAAGGCTAGAATCTCCTTATTTCAGGGTTCATGGGCATGGGGTGGAGGGAACAGAAAAGTCTTGGAGAAAGAAAAACGGAAACTTGGAGCTCCAGGGAAGGGTGAGACAAACAGAACGGAGCCAGAGGCTACAGGAAAGCCTCCAGGGTGGAAAGTCTCGAGTCTAGGCCCCCAAGCCCTAAGACAGTAAACTCTGAACTTCCCCTTGCTCTCTGAAAGGTTCTCTTCTGTGTTCAGATCTGATGATTGGTTTGATTTGCAGACTGCAACCATACTGCTCTAGGCAGCCCCACTGGTGTGTGTATGTGTGTGGGTGAGGGTGTGCTTGTCTCCCTCTGTGTGCCTTCCTGTCCATGGGGTCCACTCTCAGACTCTGCACAGCTTATGAGGTATCAGAGCATCCTGACAGCACAGACTCCAGAGCCAGGTAGATTGGCCTAGGGCCAAATCCCAGCTTTGCCATCTTACCAGGTAAGTAGTATAACTGCTCTATGTCTCCCTTGCCCCATTGTAAAACGAAGATAACATTGATGATAGGTAATACCATTACTTTGTAGAATGGTTGTAAGTTTCAAATGAGTTAAAACATGTAAAGTGATTTTTTGTTTTTGTTTTTAGTCAGAGTCTCTCTCTGTCACCCACGCTGGAGTGCAGTGGCACAGTCACGGCTACCGCTGCCTTGACCTGCTGGGTTCAGGCAATCCTTTTGCCTCAGCCTTCCAAGTAGCTGGGACTACAGGCACACACCACCACACCTGGCTAATTTTTTTATTTATTGTAGAGACAAGGTCTTGCCAAGTTGTCCAGTTTGGTGTCAAACTCCTGGGCTCAGGCAATCCTCTCGCCTCGGCCTACCAAAGTGCTGGGATTACAGGCGTGAGCCACTGTGCCCAGCTGTAAAGTGTTCTAAACAGAGCCTGGAACAGAGTAAGCCCCATGAAACTGCTGGCCATTATTAATATTTTTGCATATTCTAGTGTAATTTCAAACTTGGAATGCAGGAAATTCTCATATGTCCTTTATGCAGATTCAATAATTTTTTAGATTTTGTTCATTTATTTTTATTAAATTCTCTCTTTCCTCATGTGTGTATGTGTTTATAATGTACTCAATATTATATATGCTATAGTATGTATATATATGCATATACACTTGCACACACTTATTTTTTTTATCACCTGAGAATAAGTTTAAGACATTATGCCTTTTATTGCTAAATACTTCAGTGTGTGTTGGTAAGGACAAGCATATTCTCTTATAAAACCACAGTGCAGTTATCACAATTAAAAAGTCTAACATTGATTTAATACTATTGTCTAATCCACAGTCTATATTCACATTTTACCAGTTGTCTCCATCATATCTCCATCTCCTTTGTGTCTTTTTTTCCTGTTCCAGGGTCATCCATTGCATTCAGTTTTCATGTCCTTTTAGCCTCCTTTAATCTGGAAGAGTTTCTTAGCCCTTCTTTGTGCCTTTTGAACTTGACATTTTTGAAGAGTGTAGGCCAGTTATTTTGTAGAATGATGCCACTCAAATTGTTTGATGTTTCCTCATTATTAGTTTCTGGTTATGCATTTTTGGCATAGTTACTATAAAGGTGATATGTGTCTTTCTCAGAGTCTCACATCAGGAGGCACACAATGTCAGTTTTTCCATGTGTTAGAGATATTATCTTTGATCACTTGGTTTAAGTGGTGTCTGCCAAATCCCCCCACTGTAGAATTACTGTTTTCTCTCTGTAATTAATAAGTAATTGTGGCAAGATACTCTGAGATTCTATTCCCCATCAAGCTTTTACCCACTAGTTTTCACCCACTGATGATTTTCTGCTCCATCATTCCTTCTAAACTTATTAGCTGGCCCATTCAAACCGGCTCCTGTGTCTTTGACATGTACTTCATTATTCTTTGAGCACTTTTTTGCTTTCTGGCACAAGGTGTTTCAAGGTCATCTGGCATTTTCCCTGCTCTTGTCCCAAGGGGTCCTGGTTCCTTTTAGTGAATGACATTGGGAAACCAAGACTTTGGTGCTGGATGTGCTGATTGGTTCTGGTATGTTATTGCTTTTAGTTGACTATTGTTATCTGCTCACTTGGATGGTGTGGTGAGGGCACCACTGAAGAAAATGTAGCCTAGGAAAGGAAGCAGGAAAAAGAAGCGAGATTACCTAGATAGAGACTCCTTTCTCCCTCTTTAGCTCTCTGACTCTTTCCCACCTTCTCTTTCTTTCCTTTCCCTCTTATCATGACCTCATCTCCCCTTTCTTGGGCAGAATTCCTCTGGAGATTCCAGCTGTGGGAACCTCTGAAATCGTTTCTCCAGCTCCATGTGTGATATCAGAGGCAGACAACTATGTGACCTTTGTGTGTGAACAGTCAAAGGCAAAGATAATTTACAAGAAAGTTTTTGCTTGGAACAGTCTGGTGACAAGGTGATTGGGGAAGACACATTTGGAAGATTTCCACCTGGAAGTGTTCCTTTTTCTTGCTTGAAAAGCACTTAGACCAAAGCCTGTGTGGAGGCTGGGGATGGGATGTATGGGATACTGTCGGAGATCTGCTCTTCAAATAAGCCTCTTCAAGACTCCGGGGGCCAGCCAGAAGGATTTAAGTGCCTGGTACAGCCCACTCTCTGTGTCCACAGGTCACAGGGATAGTTTAAAATGGACATAACTGGAGTCCAGTGAAGGCCGTTTGAATGGCTTTCTTAGTTATGCAAATATAGGGTGAGTGGGTGCTTTGGTCCCCCTCTTGGCATTAGTGAACTGTTTTGAGACTAGATCCAATTCTTCCTCTTCCAGCTGATCTCCCAGCTGGTGCATCAGTTGACATGAAGAGCCCAGAGCCTCTGGGAGGGAAGAAAACAAAACACTATTTAACGATTGCTTGCTGGGATCTGAAGTGAAGATATGCTGAGGGACAACCCCTTTGGGTCCCATCCCACTGTGGGAGCTTCTCTGTCCTCAATAAAACCTACTTTCTCAAAAAAAAAAAAAAGATCTGCTGAGGTAGAGTGTGGTGGCCACAGGAAAGGCCTTAGGCCATAGGGCTTCTGAAATAAGATGATCTTGAGAAAAATGTACGTCTAGGGTGGTGACTGAGGCTTACGGGGGCCCACCTGTGTTTCATGGAGGAAGGCTATTTTCGCACAGTGTGAGGCTGTTAGGAGTTCTGGAGACTCCGCCATGCTGAGATTGTGCCCGCCCTCTTGGCTGGAGACTGTCATTATCCACAAGGAGTGTCACCTAGAGATGAATCGAAGTGGGGGCCCCCCAGACTCCACTTGACTTTGAGGAGTGATATTTTGCCTGTGAGGACACTGTGAATGTCCTCAACAGTGACGAGGCAGTGCCGGTCAGACCCCAATCCCTCTTTGGCTTTTTTTTTTAATTCAAGAGAAGGTGAAAGCCCCTCGAGAGAGGGGGACCGGATATATCTTATAAATTTTTGATTGGTTAATAGAAAACCTAAAAGTGGATTGAGGCCAACTTTGTGCTCTGTGCTCGGGGGACAGTTCATACAGCTGCATTCACAACCACCAGAGAAGCCAGTGTCTTCCCCAGGACAAGTGATGCCCTGCGCTGTCTCAGGCAGGTGCTGTGAACAAGCTCATTTTACAGCTCAGACTGCTCCTGGTAGCTGTAGGAGGCGGGGCCCAGGTGGAATGGGACCTTGAGTTAATTCTTAGGTGGAATAAGCCCTGATGGGCATCCATTCTGCTTGCCAAGTGCTCAGTGGGGCAGAGGTAGGAAACCTGAGGGCCTGCCTGGAAGGTAACCTGAGGAGGCTTCATGTGGCACCTTCCCCCTGTCCTAGCCAGAGACTAGAGGAGCGGCCTCTCCCTCTGTTGGGTGCTCTGTCTACCGATTTTGCATCCTAAACAGCTCCCAAGTGTTAGGTCACACTCCCAGCAGGGCCTCCAGAATGTTAGGTCAGGCCTGCTGGGGGTTTGGGTGTTTGGTGTGCGATCCGGTGCAGTGAGCAAGATGCAAAGAATTGCATCAAAGTTAAACTGGAAAATAGAGTTTATTTAAAACTAAGTTAGGGAAAGAGAGAGAGCGAGAAAGAGGAGACTCACCTCCCCAAGGTAGGGGAGGGGGCCAAAGCCAGGAAACATGGCCTGGCCATAGCTCAAAGGACACATGGGCACAACATAGCTTAGCAAGGCAATGGCGGCTGGTTGCTCATGGTTGAGTCCTATTAATCCCTCCCTTTGATGGGGGAAGGTCGTTAAAGTAATTGAGTGTTGGTCTGCTCCACGTTATTACAAAGGGGCAGGTAAGTACAGGTACTGACATGCAGTGATGGACAGCAGGCAGATGGGTGGGTTAGTCACATGATTGCTGCCATGGTGGTGGGCTCGATGGGAGAAGACAAGGGGAGGTGTTTTTCCTGCAAGAAGTTTCCAATCCACAAGCTCCTTAGCAAAAAGGTAGTCTTATTATCATTTCTATAGCTTTGGCCAGCTAAGGTGTGATCTTGGACCTTCCCCCTTCCATAAGGAACCTGAAAGTTTTCTTAGAAATTACGTTAAACCACGAATTGAATGATTGGGCTGTCCTTGTCTTACATCTGATGGAGATTTGCTGAGGGGGTGGGATAGACTGAAATGCTAAAATAATAATATAAATAAATAAAATATCTGAATGTTTCCTAAAACCTGCCTATTGGAAATTTATCTATCCATGTCTAACCTGTGCGAGATTCAGAGCGTGTCAGTCTAAGCAAAAAATGGCTATGCTGAGGCAAAATGTGAGCTAAGTTTATTCTGAGTTTCTCGGGGTCCTCCCTTTCACCAGGTTTCTCACTCTCCACTGTCCCCATCCTGGCTCAAGACGCTATCATCTCTCCCTGTAGAGACCACCTGACTGGTTTCCCCTCATCGTCCTTGTTCCACAGAGCAGGAAATGAGGAAATGGGGTCTTTCTAAAGTACAAACCTGATTAGCAACCACAACTCTCCCCCCAAGTAATAGGAAGTATATTGAAAGCGTAAAGAGTCAATGTGGAGTCTAAGGAGCAGCCATTTTCACCTGAGCTTTTCGTTTTACTTCATGCTAGTTATTCTTTGCTGGTTAGTTTTTGTGCTCCACACACATCTACCCTCTAATCATTAGCCAAGGACAAACGCGGCTCACTGGAGATAATGATTGATGCTTGTTTTGCACCTTTTAGGTATATTTTGTACTAATTACTTTTTAATTCTAAATCTTTGTTTCCCTGCAATGCATGACCAAGCTAATCTCACCTATTGTGATCAGCTTGTCCCCCCCTGTGACTGCCCACCAGCCCACCACCTGGAATCACAAGACCAATTGCCTTGACAACAGCAAAGGAAGAAAAACCGGTGTAAGGTGTAATCCGCACCCAAGAATGTGGTTGCTGAAGATTTTTACTAGCCCTGCTTCTTTATAAAAACTTTAAAAGCCCTCTCTCCTTAAAGCGTATGCCACGCTTGCCTGTGAGCGTTAACCCCTGTCTGTGGAAAGTGGGTAATAAACTTTGTTTCCTTCGTTTTTGCAAATCTTTATTTCATTCCCGAGACACTGGCCTGCCTTGCCTCAGTTTATCCTTCCATATATGTTACAATAAAGCTCTCCAGCAGCTCCACAGTGCCTCAGAGTCTCATCCTGACTCCTCTCCTGGATCTCACCAGGCTGGACTCCCTCTTACTTTCTGGGCCCAGCCCTGTGGGCCATCTTCCCTTCTGGACCACTTCCACTTCAGGATCTCGGCGCCGACTCTGCTGTCTGCCCGGAAATGCCCACCACAGTTCAACAAGTGCCAAGTCTTCATCAGAGGTCTTCCTCCCCTGGCCCCCCACCCCATGTTCTTCCTCATTGCACTTTGTACACACCTCCATGGTTTTGTGACTATAAACAGCTCTTGTCTGTGGATTTGGAAGTTAATATCTGTCTCTCTAACTCGACTGCGAGCTACACGAGGGCAGGAACCTTGTCTGGTTTTGTTCATTATTGTAACTCCAGAATCTATTAGATGTTCCATATGTGTTTGCTACACGAAGAATGGACAGATGATGCTTCAGCTACCCCCACTGGTCCCATGTGTGGGCTGACCTCCCTTGGTGGGAGTGAGTGAAGGGAGGGGACCCTCTGACTTTGCAGTCTCCTGTTTGCCCCCCGCTCCTCGGCATTTATTTCTCCTTCAGACATCACAGTCTCCACAGGAGAATGGGTCCTTGGTCAAGCGGCAGGTAGGGCTGGCAGGGGACAGATGCATGACTTCATAGTGAGCCTGTCCTTGGGGCTGGGTGGTCTTCAGCTGGGGTGCAGGAGCAGGGAAATTGGCTTCGGGGGAGCCCTGTGGCTGAGGCCTTGCAGCAGGTGAGTAGTGAGGGCGGCACTGGGATGGTGGCTGGCCTCACGGGGAGAAGGGCCCTGGGTGGCCTGGGTGCCAAGAGAGTCCTGGAGGGGGCTGGTGGCTGAGCAGGCTGGGCAGGGCTGCCCACAATCGAGGAGGTGACAATGAGCATGAAGAGTGTGCTTAGTGGGAGTGAAGGGCTGGGGGATGGAAGGCAGGAGTTCATCTGCTCGACCTAGCCCCTGCCCCTTGCTGTCTCCGCTACCCTCCTGCACCCCTGCCCTTTGGGACCTCCTCCCTGACCCATTCTTGTAGAACTTCCTGGCTTCCAGCCCCCATGACTCCTGCTCTCCCAGCCCCTCATCCCGTCAGCTCCCCCCGTCGCGTCCCCACCCGCTACTCCTACCCTGCCGGTGGCCTGGGCCCTGCTGAGCTGCCTGGCGTGCCCTTCTCTCATCACCTCCTCCTCGCTCCCCGTGGCACCCTGGCATCAGCCCCAGATCTGTGTGCACTGATTTTCCAACATTCCTGTCCTCCTCCCCACCCGACAGCCCCCTCGAGAGGGGCTTAGACACTTGAGACACTTCCCTCGGGGGTCCATCTCTCCCCTGGAGTCAGAGTGGGGGAGGGGAGGGCTGCTGGAGGTCTGGCCCCTCAGAGCTGTGGAGCTACCTAGGGAAAGCTGGAGGGGGCTGGTGGCTGGGCAGGCTGGGCAGGGCTGCCCACAATCGAGGAGCGGATAGAGTGGGGAGAGCATCCCAGCCACTGCGGGGTAGGAGATGGAGCCTTGCAAGGCCACATTTTTCCCCAGCCTCCCGAGTCTGTTGGTCTCTCCTGGTGTCACCTGCCCTTCCCAACTCTTCTTCTCCTGCCCCTTCCAGTTCCTCATAGCCCCTCTCATGAATGACCGCGGAGCTGGGCGCTAGGTCGTTCTTAGGGGTGAGCTTCCTGCTGCCGTGTGTGTGTGTGTGTGTGTGTGTGTGTGTGTGTGTGTATGTCTTTAACTCTAGTGTCCTGTAGGTGGGTGGCTGCTGGGGGTGCCCTGGGAGGGGGAAGGGACCTGTAAAGGAGTGTCAGTAAATAGAGCAGTCATAGAGCTCAATGAATGCTACTGTGGTCCAGCCCCCCACCTGTAAGTATTTACAGATGAAAGCACAGGACTCTGAAAGGTGTCACCAGGCTCCCATGGGATTGACACAACAAGTCACACGGGGTTAGAAATCATCACCCTTGTCATCGTACTGGACATTTATTCAGTGCTTACTATGTGCCAAGGATTATTGTAGATTCTTTACAAGTCTTGATTTACACAGTCCTCACACTGTCTAGGAGGTAAGTGTTGTTATTATCCCATTTTACAGAGGGGGACACCGAGACTAGAACAGTGAGAACAGCTTCTGCAGATCATACAGTGAGCCCCTGGTGGAGCAGCAGAAGGTCTCACACCCACAGGGAGTCTTGCTCCTTGCCATGATGATGTAAGTATATGAGAATTGTAGAGAGCTCTTGAGAATCAGTGGCAGACATTTCACCAAAGAAGATCTAAGAATTATCAATAAGCACCCGAAGAGACGCTCAACATCATTGGTCATCAGGGAAATGCAGATCAAAATGACAAGGTGCACCCACTCAAATGGCTAAAGTTAAAGGAAAAATAAAAAGATTGGCAATACCAAATGTCAGCATGGGGTTAGAGCAACTGGAACGCTCACTGCTGGATGAAAAACAGAGACACTTTGGAAAATATTTGGATGGTTTCTTAAACATATACTACTTTATATTACCCTGAAATTCAAGTTCTAGGTATCTATGCCAGACATAAAGACATAGCCCACAAACACCTGCACACACATTTTCATAGCAGCTTCATTCATGATGCCAAACATTTGTAAACGGCCCAAGTGTCCTTCAGCTACTGAATGGAAAACAAGCTGTGGTGTATGAGTATAATGGGATACTACCCAACAATTAAAACAGCAACAGCAACAACAGTAACATCTGATACAGACAACAAGGATGAATCTCAGATGCATTATGCTAAGAGAAAGCAGCTAGGCACAAAATGGCTACACAAAAGTATTCTGTCTATACAAACTCTCCAGGAAAGACAAATCTATAGGAACAGAAAACCAACTGGCGGTTGCCAGAAGAGGGGGATAGGAGATGAGAGAACTTCTTGACGTGATAGAAATGTTTAATCTCTTGATTATGGGCATGGCTATACTACCAGCATGTTGGTTAAAACCCATCAAACTGTGTGCTTTGAGAGGGTGAATTTTATTGTATGTAAATGAGACGTTCCTAAACCTGATTTAAAAATAAAAACAGTGGGCTGGGAAAGGGCAGAAAATCGAATGGCCCTGGACGGCCTCACTGCAAAAGTGACATCCAAGACTTGGAAGAGGAAAGAGGCAAGTCAGGATGATCCCTGGGGGAAGAGCATCCCAGGCAGAGGGAACAGCCAGTGCTCAAGTGCCAGGCCAGGACCTGCTCGGCCCTTTCAGGGACCAGCGAGGAGTCAGTGTGGCTGATGGGGAGCAAGAGGCAGGCCACAGAGGGGCTCAGACAGACAGTGGGCATGGGGGCCGCAGAAGGGCTCAGGCTTTTACTCCCAGTGAGATGGGGCCACTGGAGCGCTTCCGGCGAGCATGATCTGACTTGATTTTCACAGAACCCTGCTGACTGCTGCGTAGAGAACAGTAAGGGACAAGGACCTTTAGGAGGCCATTGCAAGAATCCAGGAGAGAGTTAGTGGTGGCTCAGAACAGCACGGTGGCCATGGAGGTGTAGAGAAGTGGCTGGCCTTGGGACATATTTCGAAGGCAGAGCCAACAGGATTTCCTGCTGATTGGATGCGGAGTGTGAGAGAAAGGGAGGTGGCAAGGACGACGTCAAGGCTTTTGGCCTGAGCAGCTGGAAACCTAGCTGGGCATCCCCGTGGGGGCTGTTGAGTGACTTTAACTGTCTCCTGGGGCCTGTGGGTGAAGCTAACACAGAGACCAGAGGAAGAGGCTGGGCCCTGCTCCTGACTCGGGCTCAGACAGCACACGCAGATTATTCCATTACCCTTTATTTATTGGCCTTATTGGCTTTTGTCATTTCCTCGTTGTCTCCTGTCTGGAGAAAAGGCTATAAATGTGATGGATTGGGACAGGATACGGGAGGCCCACTTATCTCTGTTAAGCTGGCTTCTCCTCGTGGGCAAGCCCTCCCTGCCCTGCACTGTCCCTTCAACAACTCCCATGGCCTCCAGTGTAGAAGTGGCCTGGTCCCCGGCTTTTCAGGGAGAGGGGTGCTCCCTGTGGGGGTGAGTGGCAGACAGATGGCCCTCAAGGAGAGAGAGTGACAAAGACAATACTGGAGGCAAGCTCAGTCCCCAGTTGGTCGCACCTAGGATCCCAGTACACGCTTTTGATGCTGAGCCTCACACAGAGGCCGGCATGGAGTCACATAGGCAGGAGGACAGGACATACCACCGACCGGTCAGCCCACATCCGGGGAAGGGGCTCTTCTCCGACCTGGCACGCCTCTCTGGAATCCGAGCCGGCCTGTCTCTCCATAAAGCCTGGGATGACGGGGCTTTTCTCTCCGGCAGCAGGTGCCTGGCAGCTGCCTGGGGATGCCAGCCTCGTGAGCTGGCATGGGAGAAAATGCTCATCAGGATGGTCATTACACGTGCTGGGCTCAGGCTGGCCCGGCCCCGACCCTGCCGTTCAGGCTGGTTTGGGACAAACACAAGAGGGTAGTGCCTCCCTCAGGGCCCTCAGGGTCCCACTGGGATCCCCTCGGAGCTTGACAGCTGTCAGTCTTTCAGCATCATTTTTGAATGGCCACTCCCTCTGTTACACTCCCCTCAGGCCTGTCTGCCTGCCTCTGTCCCCGGGAATGTCCTGAGTGTCCTGGCCCAAGGGGGTGTGCGACAGGAGGACTGACATTTATTCCTGGGATTTCAGGCACCTCCCAGCGGCCGGGGGGGGGGGGGGGGGGGCCCCCCCCGCCCCCCCGCCCCCCCCCCCCCCCGCCCCCCCCCACCGCCCACGAGCACCACCCC
>CAUYQG010162590.1:0-14886 GCA_963574415.1 Tarsius wallacei
CCGGCTAATTTTTTGATTTATTGTAGAGATGAGGTCTCGCTTGCCCAGGCGGGTCTCGAACCCGCGGGCTCAGGCAATCCACTCACCTCAGCCTCCCAAAGGCGCGGGATTACAGGCTGAGCCACCGAGCCCGGCAAAAAAGACATCTTAATGAAAAAAAATACTTTATGGCTAAAAATGCTAACACAGAGACACAAAATGAGCACATGCTATTGAAGAAAATCTCACCAATCAATAGACATGCTCAACACAGGGTTGCCACAAACCTTTAATATGTAAAAAATGTACTACCTACAAAGTACAAGTGAGGCCAGAGGATTGCTAGAGCCCAAATGTTCAAGACCAGCCTAAACAACATAGCAAGACCTTGTCTCTACAAAAAAATTAAACAATTAGCCAGTCATGGTGGCAAGTGCCTGTAGTCCCAGTGACTGGGTAGGTGGAGGCGGAAGAATCACCTGAGCCCAGGAAGTTGAGGCTGTGGTGAACCGTGATCATGCCACTGCATTCCACCCTGGGTGACAGAGTAAGAACTTGACTCAAAAAAGTCCCTGGTAATTTATATCTCTAACAAAGAGAGATTCTCCATATTATCATAAATTGGGAATGGGGAGGATTTTAAAGTCTAGGGCCTGCAACTACAAAAAAGTTTGATTACTTGAATATACACTGCAAAATCATCATCATTATGAGAATTAAATAATACTCTCCATTGTGATTTTGCTATAACTGAACATACTCTGTCATGTTAAAAAGAACACTTATCCTATCCTAGGGGAATCAGCATTCAGGGTAAAATATACCTGTAGGAAAGCCATGGATAGTCCATACCTTGTTAATGGTAATGATGTTATTTGCAATTACAGCTAATAATCCCACATCTGTTGGTCTGTGAACAACAAGCAACAGTCAGAACCAAACAAACCTTTGAAAAGAAACCCCACCTCCTATAAAAGACACTTCCTTTTAATAACTCACTTTAGTTTTATTATTTGATTGTAAAGTTGCAGAGCCTCCTCTGTACGACCTTGAAGCTGCAGAATATAGGCCATCTGACCATGAATGATGGCCAGTTCTGCCTGTGGGTCTTCCTCAGTCCCATCCTGAGCAAAGTAAACATTTTTTTGGTTGTAAATTTTCAAAACGACCTACCTATTTACCAAATGATCCAAACATTTGAAAGATGCAGAATTACAAAGAAGACATATAATTTCAGGAATTTTCCCTTAGAGTCAGTCAGTTCTTTGAAATGTAGGAACTGCCACCAACAGAGAAGTTTAAGTGAAAATGGCAAAAAAATCCTGGAAGACCATGGCAGTAAGTTCAGGAATACCATTTACTGATCATTATGAAATTTAAAAAAGTAACGTAAAAAACCAGCATGCAGGTGTAAACTTTTTACAATGATGCCCATAACTTCTGGAAACATAATTTTCTCATAAGAACACATTTCAAAATTGCTTTTCTCTCTATTCTACCATAATGCCAATACTACAAAGCTTGCAAAGTTCTAATTAACACCATACAAAAAAACTTCAGAATTTGGAACTCTGAACTTAAAGCAATTCTATAACTGAACTGGTTCTGTAATAAAGCAGTGCCTGCAGATCAGTCTGCATTCTCCATTCATTCTGAAAAGGCTGACTAATAAGCTCCTGTACAACGAATACTCTTTCCCACTAACCCAGCATTCCTGCTCTCACTTGGTGAGTGTGTGCTGACCAGGAGTCAGATGTGTTTGTTTCCAAACCCACCAGGCCAGCTGTGTTTGATAAAGAAATGATAAAACAGCCAGGCTCGGTGGCTCAGCCTGTAATCCCGCCCTTTGGGAGGCGGAGGTGAGTGGACTGCCTGAGCCCGCGGGATCGAGACCCACCTGGGCAACTTGGTGAGACCTCATCTCTACAATTAAAAAAAAAAAAATCAGCTGGGTGTGGTATCGCGTGCCTGTAATTCTGGCTACTCGGAAGGCTGAGGCAGAAGAATCACTGGAGCCCAGCAGGTCGAGGCTGCAGTGGCCGGGAGCGGCTACTGCACTCCAGTCTGGATGACAGAGTGAGACTCCAACTCAAAAAAAAAAGAAATGATAAAACTTAAATATTTAAGAGAAGAACTATGAATGTGAAATGAGATATTTATCAATGTAAATCATGTTGAATGCTCAGAAAGACTTGACACAGGCAAGTTCCTAAAGAAGAGTACTGTGTAATTAGTTGTGAGCCAAAAAACAGTAAAAGTTAACACCTATAAGTACTCTAATGAAATGCTTACTGAGTGTCTCTATGACACTATTGCATTTAACAAAAAAATAAAAGTGGACATCAGGAATGCTGGATTACATGTGCATTATATAAGAAATATGCATGGAATACTATGCGCTGACCTATACTCAAAGACTGTGGTCCCACATACTAAAATACCAGAATGAATTTGCATAGTACAAATTTAAGATCAATTGATAAAGGTGTTAAAAATTTGTGTATTATGATTTCTCATTTTAATAGACTTCACCAAATAACTGGTCAAGGGGGTAGTTTCTAGTGTGATTCCTATTTAATGAATCACTAGCCTCTTTAAAAATCAGTAATAGTACAATGAAGCTGCCTGCTAATTTCTATCGAATGTGCAACTTTTGAGTTTAACAGTGGAATACTTACAGAGTCTTCTGATAATGAACGGCGGCAAAGATCTATAGAAGAAAAATTGTTTTAAAGGTAGTATTGCTGGGTAAATCCCATTCCTTTCACCATCCCAAAGAACAAACACTAAATTGCTGGGCAGAAGATTACAAGATAATCATAAAAACAAGCAAATTTGAAATTTACATCAGCATCAAATACACCACATAAATATTATCAGTCTCTGATTTTTCTAGCTCTCTGGCAATTTTCTTTCATTCATTGTCTCTATCCTAAAACAATTTTTAAAGAGAATATAAAAATATATAAATGTGATAAACATCGATAACAAAAAATCAAACATTAGAATAGTATAAAAATAAATAACCCTGCCAACCAGAGATAAATATCGCTAGCATTTCAGTTATTTAGTTTTTTTTTTTTTTTTTGAGTTGGAGTCTCACTCTGTTGCCCAGACTGGAGTGCAGTGGCCACTCCCGGCCACCGCAGCCTCGACCCACTGCGCTCTGGCGATCTTCCGCCTCAGCCTTCCAAGTAGCCAGAATTACAGGCATGCGCTACCATGCCCGGCTGATTTTTTGATTTTATTGTAGAGATGAGGTCTCGCCAAGTTGCCCAGGCAAGTCTCAAACCTGCGGGCTCAGGCAATCCACTCACCTCAGCCTACTAAAGCGTGGGATTACAGGCTGAGCCACCGAGCCTGGCTAGTTATTTAGTTTTTTAATGTGAGTTTTCTTTTTTCAAAGAGACAAGATCTTGATCTGTTCCTCAGGCTAAGAGTACAGTGGTGTAATCACAGCTCATTGCAGCCTTAAACTCTTGGGCTCAAGCGATCTTCCTGCATCAGCCTAAGTAATTGGAATTGCAAGCACAAGCCACCATACCCAGCTTCTATTTTTAAAAATATAAATGTACAGCTGCATTTAAAAATGAAAGTGAAACATTGTACAACTATTTTGAAACTTCACTTCCGCCATTCAATATCCTGTAGATATCTTTAATTTATAATAAACATAGCCAGGCACTGTGGCTCACGCCTATAAGCCCAGCACTTTGGGAGGCCAAGTTAAGAGGATGATTGCCTGAGCCCACGGGTTTGAGATTAGCCTGGGCAAATTGGTGAGAACTCATCTCTACCATAAATAAAAAATTTAAGCCGGGCTCAGTGGCTCAGCCTGTGATCCCGCGCTTTGGGAGGCTGAGATGAGTGGATTGCCTGAGCCCGAGGGTTCGAGACCCGCCGGGGCAACTTGGCGAGACCTCATCTCTACAATAAATCAAAAAATTAGCCGGGCGTATGGCATGCACCTGTAGTTCCAGCTACTTGTAAGGCTGAGGCGGAAGGATTGCTGGAGCCCAGCAGGTCGAGACTGCAGTGGCCGGGAGCAGTCACTGCACTCCAGTCTGGGTGACAGAGTGAGACTCCAACTTAAAACAAAACAAAACAAAAATAATAAAATAAAATAAAAAATAAAAAAATTAGCCAGGCCTGGTGGCACGAGCCTGTAGTTCCAGCTACTTGGAAGGCTGAGGCGTAAGGATCGCCTGAGCCCAGCAGATAGAGGCTGTAGTGGCCGGGAGCGTACCACTGCCCTCCAGCCTGGGTGACAGAGTGAGACTCCAACTCCAAAAATAAATAAATAAATAAATGTAGATACTACATTACTGTCTTATTTTTTGCTATTGGTTTTAATGACTGTATAAGCTACTCTGAGATTATAGTAAAATGTAGCCCATCTTAACAGCATAGAAACTCATGCTGTTTCTAAATTTTTGTTCTTATGGATGTCCTTCAGTTAATATTCATACATATATATGTAAATTTATCTCACTATTTCCTTAAAATAAATTTCTAAAACTGAAATTGCTGGATCAAATCACCAAATTGCTCACTGCACAGCGTGGACTACTTTTATATTTAAACCTGCGATGTATGATCAAGAAATTATAATTCTTAAACAGCTTCTGCTGCCCATCAAGCTCTAACCTTTGCTGTTATTTTAACTTTCAACCCCCAATGGTAAAATAGACCTTGTGCTGGAAGTGGTGGCTCAAGCCTGTAATCCCAGCACTTTGGGAGGCTGAGGCGAGAGGATTGCCCGAGCTCAGGGGTTCGAGACCAGCCTGAGCAACATGGCGAGACCTCGTCTCTACAATAAATAAAAAAATTAGCTGGGTGTGGTGGTGCATGCCTGTGGTTCCAGCTACTTGGAAGGCTGAGGTGGAAGGATCACCTGAGCCCAATAGGTTGAGGCTGTGGTGGCTGTGAGCATGCTGCTGCACTCCAGCCTGCGCAACAGAGTGAGATTCTGACTCAAAAAACCCAAAAAAACAAAAACAAAAAACACCAGACCTTGTGTCACCTTTTTCTCCTTCCCACCATTCACTACAGTTCCTACAATATCACTTTTATAGCTTTCAGGGAAAATATATGCAGAAGAAAAGTCTCAATGTTTCAGGAGTTGAGACGTAAGTCCTCTAATAAATTACTTTTTAAAATTAAGTTTCAAAGCATATAAATATTGTATATAAAAACTTCCTAAGTAGAGTTAACATGTGCTTGAGGGTACCTACATAATGAACATTTGTAAACCTAACCCAGAATTGTACCCCACATCTTTAAAAATAAAAAAAATATTAAAAGGGAAAACAAACAAACAAAAACACATGTGCCTGAATGGTGCTATCAATATATAAACGTAGTGTTTGTGAGCACAAACACAGGCACAACATATTACTTGAGTACCTGTTTAACAATAAGGACGGTATTTACTGAATGCTTTTATTTTATGCCATATACTATTGTAGATGCTTGACGTTAGTGAACTCAATTTACATATAACATTCATAGTAACATGTTTGAAACCTACCCCTCAAAATTCACTCTGTAAGCTCTGGTGTGGTTGAAAATGAGCAAACGGACTGGCTTAGGGATTGGACAGAAACATAGGAGAGACACAGTCAAAAGGAGAAAGAGCAAATGAACTCAGAAACTCTCACCGCATCAGTAACTTCCATTTAACAACTTCACAAAAGTCAAATGCGATCTTAGAAGATACTCTGTCTGCAAAGTTATGCACATTATATTCACAGATCACGTTAACAGACACCCCACCTTCGGCCTTCTGCAGGATCTTCATTGCCTGGCTCAGCTGCCCTTGTCCTATCAGTGCGCATGCAGCATTGTAGCACAGTTCATGCGTGCCTTCTTGGAGGCCCAGGTTCTCCTGTCACGGAGCAAAAGACCAGTCAAACACTAAGCCCGGATATTACTTCATGGCTGTATGTGTATCCAAGGATACTCACTGGGACCACTTTTTCCCAATTGCTTTGAGCTGCAACAACTGCTGAAAGGTTTGTTTTCCTCTCCTCATCATAGTCATCTTGGGAGTTTCGGACGAGATCTCTATACACTGCTAGGCACTCATCATAGCGTTCCAAACGGTATAACTGAAGGACAGAGAGCAAGTTAAACACCAGAGACAAATTTAGTGTTGTCTCTACCTCCACACAAACCTTTCTGGAACCACTAAGTAGGAATCCTAATTCTTTATAACATGAACAATCAACTGTTCATCTTTTATAATTTTTAAATTAGTTGTGTGCCAGTAATATCTTCAACAAGTTACTTGCAATGAACCTTTACTATATTGGAAGTTTGTAGCATGATTCAGTTTAGAAATCATTTTCTTTATCTTCCTTCTTGAAGTTAGTTAAGTGCCTAAATGAGTTATAAAAAGAAACCTTTCTACAGAATTCAGCCCTATTACCTACACTTGAATTACAGTGAAGAAATTCTTTCACAACAAAAAATGATTACTAAGCCCCGGTAAATAGGAACAAAAATAAATGTTAACAAAAAGACCTAATATTTCCTAGGAGTTCACTATATACATAATCTTCATTTTGTATTCCTCAGAAACTGGTCATTGTAAAAGTTCGTCTCAAGCAGACACAAAATAATCCCTGCTTATTTCATTCAAGCTGTACTAAAAGAACAACAATAACTGCTATTCAAGGTCAATTAGTTAACCAAGTAAGACAGAGACTGGTGGTCTTCGTCAACCTCAAAATGCTGAAACTTACCTTGAACTTTTTTTTTTTTTTGAGAAAAGGTCTTGCTCTGTAGATATACTATTTCAAAGCTGTGTATAAGCTCACTGGACTTCATCTTTCCAGTGAGGTTAAAGTGTAGTGGCAAAATCATGGTTCATTGTAGCCTCAAATGTGTGGGCTCAAGTGATCCTGCCCCCTCAGCCTCCCAAGTAGCTAGGACTACACCATCATGTCTGGCTAACATTATAAAAAATTTTTTTGTAGAGGTGAGGGTCTTGCAATGTCGCCTAGACTGATCTGGAACTTCTGGTCTCAGTGATCTTCCTGCCTTGGCCTCTCAAAGTGCTAGGATTATAGGTGTGAACCACTGTACCCAGAAAAGTTCCTTATAAACCTACAATCCATGAATTTGCTCACATCATCCTTCAACCCATCAGTATTGCTAAACCCATCTTGGGAACAGTATGTTCAACATAACGTTATTTGCCCTAAATTGACATTAAAAAAATTTTTTTTCTTTTTGAGCCGGAGTCTCACTCTGTTGCCCAGGCTGGAGGAGTGCAGTGGCACGCTAATGGCCACCGCAGTCTCGACCTGCTGGGCTCAGGTGATCCTTCCACCTCAGCCTTCAAGTAGCTGGAACTACAGGCATGTGCTACCATGCCCGGCTAATTTTTTGATTTGCTGTATAGTGGCTAACTTTGATTTATTGTAGAGATGAAGTCTCACCAAGTTGCCCAGGCTGGTCTCGAACCCATGGGTTCAGGCAGTCCTCTCACCTTGGCCTCCCAAAGTACTGGGATTGTAGGCGTGAGCCACTGCACCCGGCCGACATTTAGAAAATCTTTAAGAGGATTTTGCTAGCTCTAATGTACACATTTCTGTCCTCTTTCTCCTCATGAATAGCCTTATTTTACATTAGGCTTAATTTTATGTCTCAAAATCCTTTTGGAATAAAATATTTTCACAAATTCATGGACTAGCTGAAGTCATCCAAATTCTTATCCATCACAATTTTCCTTTCAACTTAAAATACCGTGAAATGCTAGAAAGATATACTATTTCAAAGCTGTGTATAAGCTCACTGGACTTCATCTTTCCAACTAACTCTAAATTGCATAGAATAGTTCCTCCATTTTCTTTAATTTTCTAATTACCCCAAGGAAGTCACTCGTTCATGGAACTCTACATATGCGACTGTTCATATGAAGATCAAAAAGAGGGAGTATGTTCAAACCTCCGGAACTGGTTTGGGGGCCAGTTTTGTGGAGCATCAGGATGGGCTGGGTTTCCTCATCCCTGCTCCTTGCTAGAGGTAGGGTCACGCTTACTCGGATGACTGTCAACAGGTATTTTAAAGCAGTAATTACCACTTGTCCATAAAGCTCCTTCAGTTTGTCTGTCTGCTGGTTGGCACTTTCTATTGTCTTCAAGGCATTCTCAATTCTGTTCAGCCTATACTCGCAATATGCCTTCTCAAAGGAGAGAGAGTTACTGAAGAAGGAAAAAAAATCAATGTCTGATTATTATCTAACAATGCAGAGCACCCACTATATATGCCAGACACTGCTCTAAGCACTTCACATATTAATTTATTTAATCCTCATAACAACAGATGGAAAAATTGACAAAGGTTAGTGACTTTTCCAATGATCAGATAGCTCACACATGGCAGAATATATTATATCCATTTCCCTAGCCTCTGCTTCATGGCTATTCTTCTTAGAATTACTGACCTCTTGAAACAAACATTCAAGTAGGAAATCATCAGTCAGTTAAATAAATAATTGTCTTAGATACAAAGACAATTTGAACACTGTTTTAAATGGGTTATTTTAGAAATTTCTTAAATCCACTAATAAAATAATAAGCCATAATGCTTCTTTTAACTTGTTTAAGAAACAAATGATTAGCAAAGAAAAAATAACTAGAAATCATAAAAGAACACAGTACCTGCGATCAAGCCACTGGTAAATACAACTATACTGCTTACATACACACGCTTAAATACTCATCTACATTTCTGTGATACCTCATTTTGAAGTTTCAACCATAACACATGAGAAAAAATATTTATCAAAGTAAATGGCAGCATCCTTTATTTACTTACCTAACAAGAAGTTTTAAAAATATTCTTATCCAAGAGTCATCAAAAACAATTTTTTGAAAATTTCCCTTATCTCACAAAATGATCAAATTTCAAAACAGTTAATCTTATATGAACATATTTAACAGTAGAAAAAAGGGTCTCCCCAACTTTCCTCTTATTCTTTTTTCTATTTCTTTTTTTGAGTCGGAGTCTCACTCTGTTGTCCAAGCTGGAGAATAGTAGCATGCTCATGGCTACTGTAGCCTCAACCTGCTGGGCTCAGACAATCTTTCTGCCTCAGCCTTCTAAGTAGCTGGAACTACAGGTGTACACTGCCACATATGGCTAATTTTTTGATTTATTGTAGAGACGAGGTCTTCTTCCCATGTTGCCCAGGCTGGTCTTGAAGCCCTGGGCTCAGGAAATCCTTTCACCTCCGCCTCCCAAAGTGCTGGGATGACAGGTATAAGCCACCACACCTGGCTGCCTTTTATTCTTAATAAAGTTTTAAGATTAGTTTTTAGTCATAATACATTTATATAGCTCAAATATCCAAACAGAAAGACGTTCACTAAGAGGCTTATTCCCACTGCTATTCAAATCTAATGTGTTCCTACTTACTCTCTACAAGTGACAACTTTTATTGATTGTTTTTCTCTTTCTGTTTTTGCAAATATAGACAAATACGTATTTAAATTCTTCTACCATTTTTTTCTCTTACAAAAAAGTATACTATATACTGTTTTCACCTTATAAGCCAGTATCACATTAAAGAATAAATATCCTGCAAACTCAGTTTTTTTTCTTTTTTTTTGAGTAGGAGTCTCACTCTGTTACCCAGGCTGGAGGGCAGTGGCACACTCATGGCCACAGCAGCCTTGACCTGCCGAGCTCAGGCGATCCTTCCGCCACAGCCTTCCAAGTAGCTGGAACTACAGGTGTGTGCCACCACGCCAAGCTAATTTTTTGGTTTATTTTAGAGACAAGGTTTTGCCAAGTTGCCCAGGCTGGTCTTGAACCTGTCGGCTCAGGCAATCCCTTAGCCTCGTCTCCCAAAGTGCTGGGATCATAGGCGTGAGCCACCATGCCTGGTCTGCAAACTTAATTTCAAAATAAACTTCTTTTGGGGTCAAGGCATGACAGTAAAAAAAAAAAAAAAAGATCAAGTTATAGAAACAATTCAGAAATAAGTTCACATTTCATGAAATGATAAATAAATAAACAGATTAATCAATTTTGAAAAATGCTATATGCTCTAGAAACTGTTAAAGAACGCTGACACTGAATGATCTCAGCCTAAAACCACACTCTCATGAACAATTTTCAATAGAATCAGGCACAGGGGTCAGGGTATGATAGCTACATCATCTAAGAGACATCTATCAACTTAAACGCCTACATATACATCCCTACCCTACATGTTCTGCCCTTTGTGCCTTTTTAAAAAAAATTTGCTCTGGCTTGGTGGCTCAGCCTGTAATCCCAGCACTTTGAGAGGCCGAGGTGAGTGGATTGGCTGAGTCCACGGGTTTGAGACCAGCCTGGGCAACTTGGTGAGACCTTGTCTCTACAATAAATCAAAAATTAGTTAGGTATGGTAGCGCGTACCTGTAGTTCCAGCTACTTGAAAGGTTGAGGCAGAATGATCGCCGGCACCCAGCAGGTCGATGATGAGGTGGCCATGAGTGTGCCACTGCACTCCAGCCTGGGCGACGGAGTGAGACTCCGACTCAAAAAAAAAAAAAAAAAAATCAACATCTACTGAGTTGTTCTCCCTGTACTATCCAAGGACTTCTTATATTTATGTCTTACATCCTTCCATGGCTTACCTCCTACTTGGTTGTTCAAAGGGAAACAGGGGTTTAAAAAAAGTCCAAAAAAAAAAAAAAGCCAGCAACATCGACAACAACAAAAAACCCAAACACAACAACCAAAAGTGTAGTACTAGTACTAATTCCACTTGTAGAAACACTACTGACAAGCAAAAGAAAAAAACAACAAAAAAAGAAAGGTTAAAAAAAATCTCAGTGAATAGGGGAGGAGAAAACATGGAAGAGGTTATAGCAACAGTAAAAGTGTTTCTAATAACTCACAAACAATTAACTGAATCACTTACTTGGCTAACACTTTGGTGTGAGTATTGATAACATTCAAGGCTTCCTTGAAACTTCCGTTCTGGATAAGGCATACCACTTTACAGTGGAGGGCAGTTACATCATCCTTGTTGATCTGCAGTACTAGACAACAATTTTAGGGAAGCGATTTTAACCATTTCCTTTTCATATTTTATTAAATTTTCTCACCCTGTCTCAAGATGCTACATTGCCAATTTTATTGCAACAGAAATAATTGGTTGAAACAGTTAGAAAGAAAAAAAGGTCAGGCATGGTGGCTCACACCTGTAATCCCGGAACTTGTGAGGCAGAGGTGAGAGGATTGCCTGAGCCCAGGGGTTCAAGACCAGCCTGGGCAACTTGGTGAGACTTCATCTTTACAGTAAATCAAAAAATTAGCCGGGTGTGGTGGCACACACCTGTAGTTCCAGCTACTTGGAAGGCTGAGGTGAAAGGATCGCCTGAGCTCAGCAAGTCAAGGTTGTGGTGGCTGTGAGCAAGCCACTGCACCCAGCGTGGGCCACAAAGTGAGACTCTGATTTAAAAAAAAAAAAAAAAAGAAAGATTGGCCAGGCTCGGTGGCTTAGCCTGTAATCCTAGCACTGTGGGAGGCCGAGGCGAGTGGATTGCCTGAGCCTGCGGGTTCGAGACCCACCTGGGCAACTATTGTAGAGACCTCGACTCTACAATAAATCAAAAACTAGCCGGGCGTGGCAGCATGCACCTGTAGTTCCGGCTACTTGGAAGGCTGAGGTGGAAGGATCGCCGGAGCCCAGCAGGCTGCGGTGGCCAGGAGTGTGCCACTGCACTCCAGTCTGGGTGACAGAGTGAGACTCTAACTAAAAAAAAAAAAAAAAAGATAAAAGACTTAATATTTAATTTTAGCTTAAGTGACAATAGGAGAGTTATAGATTATATTTTCTTGTTATTTTTTTGAGTAGGAGTCTTACTCTGTCACCCAAGCTGGAGTGCAGTGGCACGCTCACAGCCATCACAGCCTCGACCTGCTGGGCTCAAGTGATTCTTTCGCCTCAGTCTTTCAAGTAGCTAGAACCACAGGCACACGCCAACACGCCTGGCTAATTTTTTTATTTATTGTAGAGACAAGGTCTCGCCAAGTTGCCCAGGCTGGTCTTGAATTCCTGGACTTGGGCAATCCTCTCTCCTCCGCCTCCCAAAGTGCTGGGATTACAGGCTTGAGCCACCGTGCCCGGCCAGATTGGAGTTTCAATGAGATAAAGATTCCCAAATGCGTGTACCAAAAAAGTGCAGTGAAATTAAGGAACAAGAAAGTAGTTATTTCTACAGCTTTTTCATCCTACATACTTCATTACTTCACATGAAAAGACAAACTTCATGCAGAATTTGGAAGCAAATGACTTAGGTTTAATGCTTAGGTTTAAGTTTGCCACTAAATGCCTTGATTTCTTGGGAAAATCATTTAATACCCACATCTCAGTTTTCTGCGATACAAAATGAATAGGAAAGACAAGCTTGCTTATTTAACAAAGTAATTAAGAACATAAAATGAGATTATCTTATGGACTGTAAAGTATAGTGGAAACATCTTATGAACTACAAAGTATAATGCAGAGGCATTATGTTGGTGGTAATGTTTCCAAAAACCATTCAACGTTTCCATATTCACCTGAAACTACCAAAGAGAAGTACAAGGAAGAGCTCAGGTGCCCAAGTTTCAACGCTAACAGCTGTTCAGTGTCAAACTGACCCGAATCATAGTTGTCCCAGCTCCTGGGCAACTTTATCAGTCCAATTCTCACTCTAAGAGTCAAAGAATTCCTACCAATTAAGAAAATACATATTGGCAAACAAACTGACAATCTTTGGCTGATTAAATAATTCCCGCAAAATACTACACTGCTACTAAGTATATATAGTATTGGCTGGCGGCCTAGCCAAAGGCGAAAGTTAATCAAGCAAATTTAGGAATCAAATAACTTTAGCGAGTAGTTTTTTTCCCCTCAATGTCTGAAATCACCAAAAGTGCACTGTAGGCACAATAACTACTTTACACGCTAATACGGCAGTATGTTGTTGAAAATTATTTATATAGCCTTGTATGTTACTGACACACTTTATGTGATTACTGCTTTGAACCTGCTTCGATTACTGCTAAATCCTGTCGTGGTAATTACATTTCCAAATCTAACATACACAGACAGCGTCTTCAGTAGAGCAGAACGGAACACAACCGAGAACATTAAACAGCATGGCCATATTATGGTTACGTAGTAAAGGAAAAATAAATATAATGAGCTGGACCTCGGTCCAAAGGCAGCAAAAACCTGACATGATGCCTTTTAGGGCGAAACACAGGACAGACTTTTCTTCCGACTTTATTTCAAACGCTGGGGCTTTCCCAGACCCACATCTCCTGGCTTACGGACACCGAGGGACTCTAGCTGCGGGAATGACAGGTCTGACATCCAGATGCCAGCCCTCCCCTCTCCTGCCGGTGGCATCCGTACAGCTGCCACCTCGTCGGGACCAGCTTCTAAATTACGTGTCCCAGGCAGGTTCCTCCCCCTCCAGTGGCCCAAGAGAGCAAACTCCCCCAGCAACACAGTCGAGATCGCTGCGCTCAAGAGGAAGAAGAAAAGAAGGCCATCGGGATCCTCTGTGGAATAAGGCACCGAGGAGGGAATCGCAGAAGAAAACAGCCTCCTGGAAGCGGCTCTGCGAGCTGCGGTCTCTTTAAATCCCTCCCTCGCTTCCCGATGGGGAGGGAGGAGAGGGAAGTACACGTGGCTCTGAGCAACCCGGGACCCCGGGCGGGCCCGGCGGAGCGGAGGGGTGCGATCAGGGCCGGCCCGGCGCCGGGGCCCGAGCCTGGCGCGGGGGAGGGGAGCGCGCGGGGGTCTCGCCTCCCCGCGTCTGCGCGAGGGGGTCGCGCGCGCCGGAAGCAGGCCGCATCCTCCCGCCGGCCCGGGCTCGCCCCGGCGCCCGCCCGACACTCACTCTTGTTGACGGTCTTGAGAGCGCGCGTGAAGTCGCCGTTCTGGCCATAGCGGTTCACTTCGCTCCACAGCGCGGGCACCGAAACCCCGGCCCCGCCGCCGCCGCCGCCGCCGCCGCCGCCGCCGCCGCCGCTCGCCATCTTGGAGGAAGGGAGGGGCGGGGCGGGGCGACCTCTGACCCGGAAGAGGATCCCGCGGCGGGCCCCGCCGGGGTGGAAGCCGGGGGGCGGCCGGCGTCGCGGTCCCGGGAGCGTCTCCAGCCCCGAGGCGGCGTCGGAGGCCGTGAGCGTCCGCTCCTGGGGCGAGACATTCGCGTGGACGGAGTGGATACGCCCCGCCGGGAGTGGGTCTGGAGGAGAGAGGCGCCGGGCGCCGGGGGGGGCTGAGAAGGGGCTCCCCGGCGTGGGTTCGAGGCCGCGGGTTTCCAGGCGACCGCCGGGGTCGGGGCGTGTCCGGGCCGGGGGGCGGGGCGACCGTCCGCGGGAGAGCGATGCCATGCACGAATGGCCGGGCTCGGCGGCTCAGCCTGTCATCCCGGCGCTCTGGGCGGGCGAGGCGAGTGGATGGCCTGAGCCTGCGGGTTCGAGACCCGCCGGGGCAACTTGGCGAGCCCTCGTCTCTACAATAAATCAAAAACCAGCCGGGCGTGGTAGCGCGGGAAAAAAAAAAAAATCCTTGAATGAAGAGCGACTCGGAGCCGTAGGGAGGCGAGTGAAGGAGAAAGCCCGGCATCCGCACGGCTGCTCGGTGGTGGTGGTGGTTGGGAGTACAGCACCTAGGAATCGGCATTTCAAGGGGGTCTTTTTTTTTTTTTCTTTTTTGAGTCGGGGTCTCCCTCTGTCGCCCAGGCTGGAGTTCAGTGCCACGATCACGGCTCGTGGCAGTCTGGACCTGGTGGGCTCAGGGGATCCTCCCGCCTCGGCCTCCCGAGTAGATGGGACTGCAGGCGCGCATCTCCCACGACCGGCTAATTTTTTTTTTTTTTTTTTTCCTCCTTAGCTGTTTTTGTA
>CAUYQG010162592.1:0-18345 GCA_963574415.1 Tarsius wallacei
TCAGCCGGGCGTGGTAGCGCGCGCCTGTAGTTCCAGCTACTTGGAAGGCTGAGGCGGAAGGATCGCCGGAGCCCAGCAGGTCGAGGCTGCGGTGGCTGGAGCAGCCACTGCACTTCAATCTGGGTGACAGAATGAGACTCCAACTCAAAAAAAAAAAAAAAGAAATTTGAGAGTTAAAGTCAGTGTGGCTCATGAAAATCAGTTATAGCACAGTGGTTAACAGATCTTGATTTCTAAAGGCTTGAGATTGATTCATTAGCTGTGCAACCTCAGGCAAATGACTTAACTTCTCTACTACACCACTGTTTTGTGTGTGTGTGTGTGTGTGTGTGTGTGTGTGTGTGCATGAAACACTTAACCACATAGGGCCTCTGTAACGATTAAACCCGTCGATGCATGTTGAAGTATTTAGTACAGTGCTCAATAAAAAGCAGTTGTTGTGGTTTGTCTGAGCCACAAAAACAGCTTTTGTTCATGAATTGCAAAAGGAAGAAGATGAAGAAGGAAGAAAAGCAATATTAACTAAACCAGCTTCCAGCTTCCTCAGCATTAGGTATCTTCCACTCTGTCCAACCACCCCCACAGGCCAGAAAGGAAAGAAATCAGTAGAATTCCTAGCTCTTGAGGGCCCCATTTCAGTGAATGAAGTGAGATGCTTGCATTTCAGGAGTTGAGTATTGTCCCTGGTCAGTTCCAATGGGTCACAGCAGATTCGTTGGAAATGGAACACGAGCAGCACATAACCAATCTCTCAAAACGGCGTCATCAAAATGATGAGGGTTCACATTACCCAAACCATGATGAGTTTGCTTTGGGGGCCCTTCACTGTTCTATGATTTGTTATTGATGCTCTGACTCGAAATCTCAAGGAAAAGGCTTAGTTTGCTCCTGTGGTTCCTCTTGTGGGGAAGAGGAGGCCCATTTTTCTAAGGCAGTTTGCCTACAAGCTACAGCCTATGTTGTGATGGTAAAATGATAAACACTGATGATCACCATGCCACATTTGCATCCAAATTCATAATGCAGAAAGCATCCTATGTGGAAAATCCAGTCCCCTTGTTTATTATTTCTTTGTGCAACATGAAACAGGGATCTGAACAAATAACCTACCCGTAATGTTTAATGTTTAGGCTAGGCACTTGTTTTTTGCTTTTAGACATGTTCAAAATGTTCAAAAGGCCTGCTAAACACTATTTCTTGTTCTGGAAATGCAATATTTTGAACTCTATTATTCCACCCTCATCTGCTCCCCATGTAATCTCATAGTGTGGAGTAATTTAAAAGAAATATTGTTCCTATGTGGCTTTCTTGTTCTAACTTAACAACCAAATTCTGGGCTATTGCAAAGTTTAGAAAAGCTACCTCAAAAATCTGAAGACGTAGCTGTACTCACCACGTAGTTTTTGTAACATTTCCTTGAGCACTAAACTCTCGTTAGCTCATCGCATCCATTTCTTTCAAGATTGGCTCAGCAATTCAGCAATTATTTTAGGTGACCAAGATGCAGTATGGGTGTATGAAACTTTTCTCCCTATTTCTTTCAAACACTCAAGGCCAGTCTATGCTGGCTCAGTTCCGGAAAGCCAGTCTTGAGAAGGTCAGAGCAGGTATGGAAAGTCTTCCAGGCAAAGGTCCCACCCGCACATGGACAGCTTGTGTTCAGGCTGGCTGGGAATTCTCTGACCGCTCCAAGAGCAGTTTTGGCTTGCTGTCGAATTTCTGGTGTGGTCCTGGACTAACCAGAAATGGTTTGCTTTGATCTATAGTAAGTCTAGCTTTTACGGGACATCTACAAATTGAAATGGAATTTCTGAGTCTACTCTACCCTTACTTTAGAACTAAACGTATTTCACAGCATGGCAGGTTATAGAAATAGAGCAATACTTACTCACCTTCTTAATTTATTATTACTATCTCTTGAGGAGGGGGGGTTACAGGCTCCATTTAAAGTTCCCTTCTCTATTGCCTCTTTCATCTGTATTACCTTCCATTAATCTTGAACTATGGCAGGTCTTCAATACGTATCTGAGAAAACAATGCTTTTAATATAGAACGTTAAAAGTTTTACATAGCTGTAGGTGTCACTTATCTGATGATCAAAGAGTGAAAGGGATAAAAGGAAGTATAGCTTGGGCCAAACATGACACAGGATGGAGCATCGTTAAGTGGCTTTTGGTTTTTGCGGGTGGGACTCCTTATTCCAACAGGGTAGAAGAAACCGTCTTTAAAATGCATGGCTAGCCACCAAAGCAAAGCACGAAGGATGCCGTTTAAATGGAGATTGTATCTCTGCAACAGCCAGTAAACTTTTTTTGGAAAGAAGTGTTCATCGAGGACTTCAAATCAACTTTGTATGTAAATGTATACTAAAAATAAGCCATGCATTATGGATGATAGGTACATGGCTCTGTCTCAAGGATTTTGCAGACTAGTTGGAAAGCAAGCCCCTTACCTACAAAACATTTCATCTAAACGTCCATTTCCATTTCCAATCAATGTGTTGTGCTGTATTTTTTTTTCTACAAGAGACTCCAGACTAGCTGTCGGGGTGACAGACACTCTGCCTTATCACTTAGCTCCATGTAGACCAACATATGGAAAAGTAAAAAAAGGATCTGCAGCCTAAACAATGTGCTTCTGTTGCTTGTTTCTGAGTGTTCTGTTGGGCTGGTGCTCTCACTGTCCCACTGATATGTTTTCTTGTCTTAAAAAGTGATGAAACCAAACATAAGTTAGAAAAGTATCCAAGAGGAACAAAGAAAAATGTGGAAAATATCTGTGGTCTCAAATGATATGTTTTCATTCGATTTCATTGAAAATATTTGGAGATCTAGACTATTTGAGATGTATGGCTCTCCCTTGGAAAATATAACTTTCAATGTAGACTAGTTTCTCAGTGAAGAATTATGGGAATTATCAATAGGTGACAAGTTAACACAGACGAACTATTTTTGAGAATGAGCATTTTAGGTATTGGTATAATAGAGTCTCTTTTGTTTTCTTAAATCTTGTTCGACATATTTCATCTCTGCCTTTGCATTCAATGTGTGGATCTGTCCTTCCCTACAGCCCTAGATTCAAACTAGGGACCTCCAGTTTTTAGCTGAAAAAATATTGACCTCCATCCGTATATTTGGCTCTCCATCCTGGGGTTTGGTCCATGTCCTGTGTGTTTGGCAGAGGGAACAGTACCCAGGACAGACTCCACCCTCTGTTATTTCTTCAGAAAACTGCAGAGGTTTCCTGCCCCCATAAACATTTTAATTTGGCCTTTTAAGGTTCCATCCTACAAGTGCAGCTAACTGCTGTCTGCATTGCGTGTTTCTCAGCCCTGATTAGATAAATGGAGATCCTTTCTCTGGCAAGGAAATCCTGACCCCATCCTTTGCCCTCATTGCCTTAGTGCATTGGCACAGGCAAGGGAGGCTCTGAGCACAGATGATCAGCTTTTGAGAAATCCAGGGGGGGCCAAGATGACAGCCTCTGACACAGGCAGGCATGGCAGAAGGGTATTAATTATCCATAACTACAAGCATTTCCATGTGCATGCTTTCCACCTGCTGGGCCTAACTCTGTGATGCTCTGACTTTACCCACTGTGGGAATCACTAAAAGTCATCATCCTTGTGAACAGTCTTTGAGCACTTGCAATGTGAGAACATTGTGAGAGGTGCTGGGAACCAAAGAGAAAAAAGCCAGATCTCCCTGCCTCTGGAGACTCACAGTCTAGGTGAGAAAGAATTAACAAAAAATGCTAAGACACAAAGAAGTCTGCACTTAGTGCCATGTGGGTGATTGAAATAATACACACCACAAGATTTTAGGAAAGAGAGTACTTCAATCTGGGAATGTGGCTCTCCACCAATTTGCATGTCCTGTTGGAACAGTCCAATTTGGACTTTGGTCCTGTGCAGTGGACCCTGGGTGAGGGGGTGAGGTGGGAGCAGATGTCAATATGCTGAAAACAGGGGATGTTAACAAGTTGGAGTTGCATGCACTTATTCTTAGAAGAAACTAGAATTATAGAGGCAGCCCCTCGTCTCAATATGTGTTAAGTTGGGCTGAGCGAGAGCCATGTAGATGAAACCGCTGAGGCCCTTGTTTGCACAGGAAAGCCTTGATAGATAAGGAAAAACACTGAGGCTGCAGGCTTCTGCTTTGAACTGTGCAGATGCGAGATGTGCAAAGAATGTTACAAGCCCCTTGCTTTGACACAGATAAGAGAAACAGAGAGAAGATAGAGCCTTGGGTCAGAAGACTATGAGCCTCAAGAAAGGCAATGCTCACGCATTTCAACCAGCAAGGCTCCCAGCAACCAGGAAGTGGAAAGAGTGGGGGATAGGTGGAATACCAGTTGGAACCGTAGTTTCAGGGAAGTGGGAGGGATATAGACTGGTATAGAAAAAGCCAGGAACCTTGAGAATCAGCTGGCCTCCTAAGAGAACCATTCTTGCCTGGAGCCTCATACCCAGAAAGAGAATGTGAGCTATGAACTTTCTGAACCACCTTCTGTGTCTCCAGCCATTCCCACCCTGGCTGCAGCCTAATAAACTCGTAAGCCCATGGTGCCCGGTTGACCTGTCAGTTCTTAATAAAATTTGATTGCGGTGAAATTGAATTGCTAATCCCCCAGAAATTGACCCAGGGTTGACTCTACTCCTTCAGATTGTATAAAAGGATTCAGTGTCCCCAGAATCACACACATTTCCCAGTGAATCCAGGGGCCAGGATATATCGGTGCTTTGTGTCTTCTGGGGGAAGCTGATGCATTCTGGGAGATAGAAATTCTTCAAGCATTAAGTTTGTCTTGTTCTAGCCCGAGCATGATAGTGGAGCCTTTAGTAAATTTTTACCTTATCATTAAAAATGCCTTTCGTATCAGAATTTTCAAGGGCACTGACAGCTGAACAAAAAGAAAAGACAAGCATAGGAATTATAAAAACAAGCAATCATACATTTTGAATACAAAAGGGAAATGCACCATTTTTTCAGGGCGTTTCAAGAAATAAAGAAGTATGGTTTTGCTGATAGACTGCTATTAAGAACACCTCAAAACCTATCAGCCGTAAGATTATTGCTCGCCACTCTTCTTGTAAAGATGAAAAACAAATGAAGTTGACCAATGTAAAACTTACAATGTGTTTTCAATTGCAGATCATGGCACTTTTATCCCAAAATTTGGGGAAAGATAAATTTTAATGACCGTAATAAGAACCACATGGGCAATGATTGATGTGAGTCTGATGTGTCCTATTCCTTTATTAATCTTTTTAATTAGAAGCAAAAGAATGTTTTATCTGCCAGGAAGGGGATGAAGTGGGCAGAGCTGTTCTACCTCGCTTATGTGAGGGTAAACCCTGACTGCTCACCAAGAGACCTGATCACCTGGGCCACAGGGTGAGGGGCCCAGAGCTGGGAACACTTGTTTCCAGCTAGGAATGACTTTTCTTACATCCCTTGCTGCAAATCATTTGCATGAAGAGCTTTCCCCCACACCTTTCTTTCTGTTGGACTGGTTTTTGCTGCCATTGTCAAAACTGAGGCGTTAGAGAGGGAATTTAAATTGCCACACCAGTGTTGGGGTTCACATGTGCAGTGAAAGTAAGGGTGAAGTGCTGAAATGGCAATGTCAGAGAAGCTGGAAAGAAGGCCCGTGGTACGGCGGTACCTTGTCAGGAAGTGTAGTTAGGCCACAGAAACAAAATTAATGAGGTCAGCATCAACTGGGGTTACTTGGCTTGTGACAAAGCCAGAGTTGACAAAATAGGAAAACAGGGTTGGGGAACAATGAGAAATCTGAGTAAATAATCAACAGTATAAAACATGATATAGCATCTTGAACTTTAAAGGCTGATGGGAGTCAGCACTTTGGGCTGTATGCTATAGAACCATATATTCCGTCAACAAGGTCTTATTGGGGACCTACTATGCATCAGGTATTCTGCTAGGCCCTGGGGATGCTATTATCAGGAAGACAACCTGGAAGAAACATGCTATAGGCACATGTGTGAATGTGGAAACACAATAAAGAAATTATCTAACTGCCTCATGGTGAAGAGGTCAAGGTAAACATTAGCAGAATGAGGAGTACACTAACTGACTCTCAAAGAATAGGAATTCTCGGGGTGGATATGGAGAAAAGTTTGCAGACTTACGAAGCAACATTTTCTGTTGAGAAAACTACCCATTGGAGGTGGTTGACATTGGGTGAACGGTGCATAGTAAGCCTTGAGAGGCAGGTGAATGTCAAATCAAGAAGGGTCTTACTGGTGTGAGTGACGGGAATCCATCAGGAGAGCTTAAGTAAGCAGTCATTAGGGTGCAGGAGTTGAGATCACAGCGGTAGAGTCAGAGAGACTATGAATGACAGATGTACCCTTTACCAGGTGCCCATATTGTGGCCACATGAATGACCCAGGCCTGTTTCTGAATCTTTTTTTTTTTTGAGTTGGAGTCTCACTCTTGTCACCCAGGCTGGAGTGCAGCGGCATGCTCCTGGCCACCCACAAATCGACCTACTGGGCTTAGGCGATGCTTCTGCCTCAGCCTTCCAAGTAGGTGGAACTACAGACACATGCCACCACGCCTGGCTAGTTTTTTTGCGATTTATTGTAAAGACGAGGTCTCACTAAATTGCCCAGGCTGGTCTTGAATCCCCGGGTCCAGGCAATCCTCTTGCCTTGGCCTCCCAAAGTGCTGGGATTACAGGCTAAGCCACCACGCCCAGCCCTGAATCTTAACTCTAAGCTCCAGTGTTCTTCTCCATAAAGTAGGAATAACACATCCCTAATAGATTCAATGGAGATAAAATGAGTTATGTAAAAATGTCTGACATTCAGTAAGTAGTTGCTCAATGAATATTACTTCCAGTTGCTTGTACAATTTCTGATTCAACAGATATTTGTTGCAGAGAGTTTTGAGTTTTAAAATGTATGTTGTTTTCTCATGTCAGGATGCTAGCTCCATTCAGCAAGAATTTGAAGGGAAAAGTTGACAAAAGTTCAATTCCAAATCCTCTAATTAATTTAGGTAGTAGCCAAGGAGCTAAGTTGTTCATAGCTCACTTATTACATGTATTGGAGTCAAAATAGGTCAGCCCAATAGATGTTTTAAAAGCAAACAAAAGCTTTGGCCAAGGAGTGATTATAAAGAGTTTCACTGAGACAAGAGTCTTCCCAAAAGACTTTGCACAATGACAGCATGTATTTGAATAAGCAAGATCCTGCTTCTTTCCCTCCAAGCCTGGTCTGGACCATCTAGATAAGCATTTCCTTACGCAGAAGATGTATGTAATGAAAGCAAAGATAGTAAGAAAACAGGGTATAGCATGTTTGCTGAGGCTGAAGACAAGTCCACGGAAGGCCAGACCAAGGGAAGTCTGGACAATGCCAAGGAGGGGGTAAGAACTGCTCTTGTGCTGTGTGAAGACTTCAGGGGTGGGGGGGCCACCCCTCAGCAAACGGAGGGGAAAGTCTAGACAGAGGAACTGCAGGATGGTTTTGTGGCTTTATCAGCGCACATGTGTTTTCTGGTAGTGTTTCTACAGTCCTCTCATCCTCCCGTTCTGGGGTGTCTTATTTGTTTTATGTTCCAGTTTGTGTTCTTGGACTTTGATCAGATGGGACCCAGAGCTAAAACAGATAAATTTTGGCTTTTCTTTTTCAAAAAGTTAAAAAGCTTTTAAGTCACTGCTTTTGAACATGCCCTCTCCTGTTGATGTCGTTGCTGTTGTTGTTGTTGGCATGCTGATCTGTGTATGCTGGGGGGGGAGAACCCACCAAGAGTGTGTTCCAATCCCTTCAAATACATTATCACCCACAGCAAATGTCAAACTTTCTTGGCTTTCTTTGTGTATATAATGACCTGGAGGAGTTAAACCGTGGAACCCTGCAAGAGAAAAATTAAATGTGGGAAGAGAGAAACCAGCACAGGCCACTCCGTAGAAAAATTAATCTATTATTAAATAATGTTTTTTCCAGATAATGCATGTCAGTTTCTCCACTGGCCACTGTTGTCTTCGCTTGTCAACACACCTCCCTCCAAGAGCTAGGAAGCTTCTTTTTGTTTCCTCTTTCTTTCCTTTCTTCCTTCCTTCCCTTCCTTCCTTCCTTCCCTCCTTCTTTCCTTCTTTTCTTTCTTTCTTTCCTTCTAGGAGACCAATAGGTATTGGTTTGCTCAAATTAATATACACAAAATGAGGGCTTGGTCCAGTACTGGGTTCAGCCTCCCAGGGGTGTCAGCAATGTCATTTGTAAGTGTTCTGTATAAAGGCACAATGGAATCGTGACGTATCTAACATTCGTGAGAGCAACTGCCCCCAACTTGTGTTCTGGCATGCCTGAGGTTCCCTCATTCTGCTGGCTTATCAACCTTCCTGGTCTATGACTTGCTACTTCTGAATTGAGCATATCAACCTCTGTCTCCCCACGCACACAATTCTCAGGTGTGTGTTATCTTGCCCACTGGAGAACTGAAGAGTCTGAGATTACATGCAATCAAAACTTGATTTAACTCCGATTTTGTGGGACCTAGGAGGGAAATCACTAGTTAGGTATTTTGATAATATTCTGATTCTTCATGCTTGGACAAGAAAAACTGGTGGAAAGAATTTTAGGATTTCTGAGGGGTTTTGACAGCCAAACCCTACCATGTAGGGCACCACTACCTCTATGATCAGATCTGCCCTAGCTGGCTATACATGACACCTGTGTGCACACCTGGGACAATGGCACTTCTTGGTTGCTCTCCTCCTCGTCTTGCACTTTCACTTCTGCATTTCTTCACACACTCACTTCTTCCTGCTCTTTACCAGGTGTTGAATATTTTCTTATTTGTCCACAGTTTAGGCTTAACTCTGGACCATTTAGATTCTTTTGAGTTTTAGCCAGCATAGAACTGCTCCAAGACTAACTTCATCTCTTAAAGATTACTGACTTGATGGAAATTTGGAAGCCTAAAGGGAACCACGGAAAATGTTTTGACTTGTATTTTTCCAACTATTTTAGTTCTGCCAACTGAAGATCAGTGGGAAGGAAGATAAAAGCAGAGCCCTGGTTAATTTAATCCCATCCATCCCAGGATCCAGTATCGTACTAATTAATAAGTCGTGTTATTCAACAAACTTCTTGAGTACTCACAATAGGCTAAGTAACACACAGGGAGTCAGGGATACAAAAACTGATAAGACACAATCCCTGATAGATCAGTAGGTCTTGGTTGAGGATTTTGAATCTATGTTTTTAATAAGCTCATCAGGAAATTTTAATTGATGTAGGTGGTCTGAGGACCACATTTTACCAAACTCTGGATAGTGGTGACTCAATTTTCCAAAACCCAAATTTATTTTCAAAACGGTCAGACGAAAGTAGAGAATGTTAAATATCCTTTAATTCTGATGTCTGGACCTGTCTGTCACCATAGATCTTCAGCCTAATTGGTGAAGGTTTTGGTAAACAGAGAGCATGTGTTGACAACATCTCAATTGATATTAATGGCCTCAAATGAATCATCTGTTAGGGATAAGAATTGTACGGCTTAGATCTCCTCATACCTCCAGTCTTTTCCTTTATACATGGCCCTTAAATATCCTGTCGGTTTTCCAACGTTCAAAAAAAAAAATAGTAATAACCTAGAAGTTAAGAAGAGGAGGAAGGGTGATAGTCTCTGCCTTACGTGCCTCAGCATTAATGAGGCGGCAGATCTGAG
The DNA here is from genome assembly GCA_963574415.1 of Tarsius wallacei. Classification (NCBI taxonomy): domain Eukaryota; kingdom Metazoa; phylum Chordata; class Mammalia; order Primates; family Tarsiidae; genus Tarsius; species Tarsius wallacei. The sequence goes on from CAUYQG010162592.1 coordinate 9,705, forward strand.
CAGTTTATGTAACTCTTTTTGCTCATGAGAAGAAACAGCTTTCTCCAGTCTTGGCATTGGTTTCTAATGTTCCTTCCTCTTGCCTGTAATTAGAGTGTTGATTTAAGTCCTAACAAAGTACTTTAAAAGGTACAGGACACTCTGGACCTGCTGAGGGAAAAGAGAAGGCTCTGCTCTTTTAAATTAGTATCTCTTGGACTGGACATGGAGAACTCCTGGATAGAATTGTAAGCGTGCCCCAAACAAAACATGGTCTACATTTCAGATCTTGGAACAGCTGTTTGGTGAGGGCATCAGTTCAGCCCAATAACCTGCTCAGATAAAAATATAATAAGCGGTAGTGCGTACATGGAGTATTATATTTAAAGTGTTACCATAGAACCCTGTAATCACATAAGTATATCTGACTAAACAAGAGAGCTTTGAACTTTGAGGACCTAACACTTGAGCTTATAGCTATTTATGAGTGAGTGGCCCCAAGGAGCAGAAACTGATTTGTAGGGCTGATGTTCAGCCAGTAACCCTCAGTGCATCTCAACTGGTTGTTAATGGCTGACTGTGATGGGCTGGGTGTCCATTCTGATGAGCTGATGGGACTTACTGGGTTTCACAAATTTTTCATACCATCCTTGTGATTTGTGAAGCTGGAAAGATGTGCTCTTGAATTCCACTGATTACAAGTGAATGGGCTCAGCGGGATCACGCTCATTCAGGGTGTGAAAGGGTCTCTTATACTTTTCAACTAGACTTCACACAACAGTGTTTTATTGATGTCCGCAAAGATACAAATTTTCAAAGTTTTGAGATATATTTGTCAGGAATGAGAAAATTTGCTAAACTCCAGTTTAAATCAGGCAAACACAGCTTGCTTGTATGTTTTAAAGCCTGAGCACACTTTGGTTATTCTCTGTGTTTTTCCCACCAAATTTAGGTTTATAGGCCTCTAGAAGCCTCGCTTTGTTTAAAAACAGTGATTCCGGCCAGGTGCGGTGGCTCAAGCCTGTAATCCCAGCACTTTGGGAGGCCGAGGTGAGAGGATTGCCTGAGCTCAGGGGTTCGAGACCAGCCTAGACAACATAGTGAGACCACGTCTCTACGATAAATCAAAAAGAAATTAACTGGGCATGGTAGCGCGTGCCTGTAGTTCCGGCTACTTGGAAGACTGAGGCAGAAGGATCGCCAGAGCCCAGTGGGTTGATGCCGGGGTAGCCAGGAGCATGCCACCGCACTCCAGCCTGGGCAAGGAAGTGAGAAAAAAACCACAGTGATTCCAACAATCTATTGAGCTAGTGCTAGAGATACGAGGATAAATAAGACAAACAAGGTCCCTGCTCTCATAGAGCTTCCATTTTCATATCTTAAATCACATTATAATACCTAAATTTATAACATATTTCTATCATCTGTCCAAGTGTCACAGGACTATCACTAACATTACTTACCTGGTAGCTGATACTTTACTTCATCACAACTTAACAATATTTATCAATCAACTGCTATGTTATAGGCAGCATTTTAATCATTTTTTATGTATCATTTATGCAACCTACCCAGTAACACTGTGAAAGGTATACTGTTACCAAACCCTTTTTGCATATTTGGAAACAGTCTCATAGAACTTAAGTTGATTGTTCAAGGTTACAAAGTTAATTATGATAAAGCCTCAATTCAAATTCGGGCAGTCTTACTCCAGAGCCCATGAAGATATAATTATTACCCAACAAGAGTCAACGTTGACTAAATAAAATTTTAAATATTAAGAAACGGAACTTAGTATATTCGATGTGGTTTCCCTCGTTTAACTGTTGGGAGTCAGGCCTAAAGTCATTCCCTTCCCCGGTTAAAGGGATTTTAGAGCTCTCGGAGAGGAACTAGGAAAAAATTTCTCCTAGAAGATCTCTGACTGAAGACTCCTCAACTTGAGGCTTATACCGGGGTGCTTGTCATTCCATGAGCCAACCTATCTTACTCACAGAAGTTTAAAACTTTGTAGACTGTTTTTCTTCTTGAGGTGCTGAAATAGTATTCTTTTTGATAACTGCTATCCACTGGGCTACTTCTCACATCTAGAGTAGTCCAGAACAAGTCTGCTCTTCAAAAATGTGGGGTACAATTCAGGGTTAGGTACATACGTGGTCAACGTACAGGTAAAGTGTGGGTACCCTTATTGATGTTTTGTGCCCCCCCACTCCCCTGAAAGTGTCCCACTACTGCCAATCCCTTTCTTATAGTATTATGATAGATGTTCAGAGTTCATTTATGAGTGAGTGCATGTGGTACTCAGATCTCTGTTTCTGTGATAAATCACTGAGTATTATAGACTCTAGTTCCATCCAGATTGTGCGAAGCTCATAATTTTGTTTTTCTTTATGACTGCATAATATTCCATCATGTAAATGTAACACATTTTCTTTATCCAGTCCATTTTCGATGGGCAACATGGTTGGCTCCATGTTTTTGCTATTGTGAGTCATGCTGCAATAAACATGTATTTGGTGCAAGTATCTTTTTTGTAGAGTGATTTGAGTTCCTCTGGGTATATTTCCAGAAGTCTGCTCTATTTTGTTAGATCTTCTTTCATGCCTCTGACTCTAAATTTTCTCTTTCACAGGCCATTTTTCAGAGATGTTATTGGAACCTATGGCCAGATATGATTCACAATATTAGTATAATATTGGTCTTCACAGAGGTGTTCTTCTTTTTGATTAAAATGTAACTAATATGTAAAAGTTGAAAGACTTTTACATGAGTTAGTGGGTCCCCATCTTCTCATGACATTGACACTCTCTAGAAGCCCTTTGCTATTTTGCTAGGTAGTATTGCTTAGCCAAGCAGCTGCTGTTCTACTCAGTGGGGCAGTCTTCTCCTCTGCGCCCTCTCTGTGACTCAGCATCCTGCTTATACTCTTATGTTCCTTAAGATAAAGCAATATGTCTTGGACCCACTTCTCTATCAAAAAATGGATGAAGAAAGAACTGGGAAAGCTGCATTTTCAAGAAAAATGGGAGAGAAAGTATTTTAAGGAGGTGAGAACTATTTTCTATTTCTGGCATGCATCGCTCACCTTCGTTACTTGAGGGACTCCCATAGGCGAAAGAGTTCATGACCCAGGCCTTAATACTGTTTTTCTTATCACATTGTTTGCCAAATCCCTTTCCATTGTTCTCACCCTTGCAAAAGCACTTTAGTCTATTCATGTGCTTCTCCAAGTGTTTCAACCAGCACAGAATGCATGGGTCTTTGACCTAGAATGTGAGCTTGCTGTTTAAACTTCTACTTGCATTCCTCTGCTGTATACCAACCAAAATCTCTTTGTCTACTTAGTATGTGTTAAATGTCTTGACAAAAAAAGTGATATCCATCTAGGTAAAATTTTTTGAGTCTCATAGAGAAGTGATAAAGAGACAAATCTTCAAGATGTGACGTGGCAAGGCCACGTCAGGGTCAGGTCTTAGACCACAAAGTGCAGACTGTCCCTGAGATGATGACCTGAGATCCCAAGCAAGGTGTCAGAACATCACCAACCAAATTAGAGTTTCAAAAGAGCGTCTTCAAGGATTGCATTTCTAGAAAAAAAAAGTGGTCTTTAATAACTATAACTGGGCAAGAACTCATCTTTATAGCTCATTATATTGATAGAAAGAGCATATAATGACCCCTCATTAAAATCTAAAGCCTCCAATTATTTTATTATTGTTATTTAATATCTATTGAGTTCCAGCGTTAATTTTATTCGGTTGTTCCTATGGATGTAAATGTCTTCATTGGCATGGAATTTAATTTAGACTTCTTTCTGGCCTAATGTTAAAAATCCCTTTTAAGTTTGGCAATTCCTTACCTCTCCTGAGTTGGACAATTCCTTACCTCTCCCAAGCATGCACGCACACACACATACACCCCTAACAAAGACAGATCTATTCCTTTGTTGGTATACCTTATTTTCTCTACTATTTCTTTAACAGAAAGGAAGGAGAAAACTTGCTGGAAAAAAGCAAAAGAAAATACGACTTTATTCTAATCAGCTGTTGGAATAGGATTCTTTTAGCTCTTTTTACATCAAGTATAGATAAATAATTTGTATTTTAACAGGGATATTTTGTTCATAAGTAAATCAAATTTTGTCCTCTTATTCCCTGAATCGCAACTCCAATTGATCAGAGACTGAATAGCACACTTCAAGGAAAAATCACGTGATTCCTTTCTAGTAGCGTAGGAAGGCTCTGTCTCATCCTGAGACTCTAGCTTCGGACACAGCAGCTAAATCTCTATCCCTATAAACTAAGAAAATAGTGAGTGTCATGACTATAGCATAATAACAGGGGGAGGGGGGCTCTGAAACAAGGCATCTACCACCAAAACTGAGTTGTACACCCACTTTTTCAGACTCCTTGGGCGATTCATTCAATCAAATTTTTGGAGTGTCAAGTCTGTGCATTAAGCCTTTGAGATAGAGCGACAAAGTCCTCTTGTTCTTACGAAGAAGCTTCAGGACTATTTCAACCAGCACAGAATTCATGGGTCTTTGACCTAGAATGCGAGTTTGTGATTTAAATCCCTACTTGTACTTCTACTAAGCTTTGAGACAAAACAAAGAAGGTTACACCCTTCTGTTCTCATGAAACTTCAGGACCTATTTCCTTCTGGGACGGTCTCTGGGAAGGTCATATTCAGAGGTAATGTTCAAAACATTTAGCAATAGTGGAAGCCCCGCCCAGACAGCACAGATACCTGACAAATCACAGTGGACTCCAGATGGTAACCATATTGGTGTACATAGGCTGAATTGGTGTACCTAGGCTGAATTAAGTATGTACTTAGTCCTACTCCTGATTGGTGACTCTTTCTTTTTTAAAGTTTTAATATATTTTCTTGGAAGGATATTCAAAATCCTGAGAAAACAAAGGAAAATACAAGCGAAGTTATGTGCAATGTTATTCTATTATTTCCTCTTTCACACAGCTACAGTGGGCTCTCTTCTTTTTCTGACAAAGCCTGATCCTCTATCTTGAAAAGCTATCCAAGGCTGTCACCAGCAGATTTCCCAGAATTCCTATAGAGTGCCTTAGAATTACCATCCAGTAGAGCAAATCAGCTCAAGATCTGTCAATAGATTTTTTTTTCATTGTAAAAGGCAATATTAGGTTTGAAAGATATTCACACACACACACACACACACACACACACACACACACACACACACCCCATCTTCTTTTCAAACATCTGTTTGTTCTTTGCTCTATCCCTGTCTCCCTTCTGCCCTCCTGTCTCTTATTTTCTCATTAATAAACTATGGACCAAGGCACTAGCAAGGAACTCTTGGAGAAGGCACAGATGTGAGGAACAGAAAGTTGTAGTGTGCACCTTCAGTGTAAATGATCCCTTTGAAAGTCAACAGCAACTGATAGTGGCACCAGAACGTGGCTAGAGGTGAGGAAAGAACTCTCAATAACTTCCTTAGACCCATGCCTTTCGAATACTCTTCTTTGTATAAATTATATTCTCTGTAAGTGGAAATGAACAGAAGTACCCTACAATTGCTGCAGCATATGACATTATTACTATAGTTATTTTTAATAATAATAGATAATGGTTATTTAATAATTATTTATTATAAGAGGAACACAAGAGCATTTCTAAAAATTATTTTTTGGAATGACTCACAGGACATTAAAATAATATTACACCATATGTAAAACCATAACAGGCTAGAATAACAGCAAAATAACAGACAATGAACCAAAATGCAAAGTATTTTAAGAGCTGATAAATACTGTATGTTTTTCACAATACTTTAAAAAAAAGAAAGAAAGAGAAACAGGACCAGGCTGTCCGTTGCTAAGACCAGAATCTCCTCCATTGGGCTCTAATGTCCTGTTTTATTCTGCTAAAAGAAATGACCTCAACCCACCTGACTCCTAGCCCACTTGGGCTCTGTAAGGCATATATGCTCTATGAAATGTGACTTTAAAAATTAGGTTAAGCCGGGCTCGGTGGCTCAGCCTGTAATCCCGTGTCTTTGGGAGTCTGAGGTGAGTGGATTGCCTGAGCCCGCGGGTTCGAGACCCGCCTGGGCCACTTGGCGACACCTCATCTCTACAATAAATCAAAAAATTAGACGGGCATGGTGGTGCACGCCTGTAGTTTCAGCTACTTGGAAGGCTGAGTGGAAGGATTGCCGGAGCCCAGCAGGCCGAGGCTGTGGTGGCTGGGAGTGTGCCCCCGCCCTCCAGTCTGGGCGACAGAGTGAGACTCCAACTCAAAAAAAAAAATAAAAAAAAGAAAGTGAATACAGAAAATGTGGTACATATACACGATGAAGTATTATGCAGTCATAAAGAACAAAATAATGGACTTCAAAGTAAATTGGATGGAGTTGGAAATCATCATACTTAGTTATCACAGAAACAAAGAACTGAATACTGCGTTTTTTCATTCATAGTGGAAGTTGAATTTTAATCTCAATAGCACGAAGGAGGGATTGGCAGTTGCTGGGCACTGCCAGGGGAGGGCGGGAAAGAGGGGTGCACATGATAGCACAAAGTGTTCCTGGTCACAAACCAGGGAAAGTGAGGGCCATTTGGAGGCCCAAACTTCACCTGCATGCAGTCTACTTGTGTAGTTAATCCTTTCTTGCACCCTCTATTTCTATAATAAAATAATACAAACAAACAAAAGACCCTAACTGGCTCCCTTCTGAGGACTGACTAAAATGATTTTAATGTTCTTCTCAGATTGACTAAATTTTGAACAGGAATGTTCCAAATTCTAGGACCCTAACCTACCTTGAGCATTTACTTAAGAGAAATATGTAAATCATTTCTCTGTTTGTCTAAAATGTAAATATTTTAAGTGCCTCTTGCCAGTTTTACAACCCAGGTCTTTCACAAGAACCTGGGGGCCATCGCTTTGAGATGCAATCCTTAAAGAAGTTATTACTTATATTTTCTAGTCTCTGTAGGATGGAAGGAACCTAACTTTGGAGGACCCCTTGCAATATGGTGCAAAATTTCCTCCTGCCACAAAGATACAAGAAAGTTTACTTTTCTTTTAGGTAAAACCAATTAACAAACACACATGACCTATGATTTTTCTCTCATCTCAGTCTTTAAAAATTCTTTCATTCTTAGTTTCATCAGAATTGAGTTCATTTATTGAATAAGGTGTCTTTTCCCCATCGTATATTTTTTGTCAACTTTGTCAAATAACTGCTGCTTGTAAGTATGTGACTTTATTTCTGGGTTATCTATTTTGTTCCATTGGTCCATGGGTTTATTTTTATATTATTAATACCAGTACCATGCTGTTTTGGTTATAGTAGCCATGTAGTAAAATATGAAGTCAGGTAATGTGATGTATCTAGCTTTGTTCTTTATTTCTTAGGATTGTTCTGGCTCCCTGAGACTTTCTTTTTAGTTCCATATTAATTTTAGAATTGTTTTTTCTAATTTTTTGAAAAGGAATATTAATAATTCAATAGGAATTATATTGAATCTCTATATTGCTTTGGGCAGTATGGTAATTTTAATGATATTGATTCCTCCATTCCATGAGCGTGGAGTATTTTTCCATTTGTTTGTGTCATCCATAGACTACCTATTCAATAAATGGTGCTGGGAAAACTGGATAAACATATACAGAAGATGAAACTGGACCTCTATCTCTCACCATATATAGAGGTGAACAAAAGATGAATTAAAGCCTTAACTGTGAGACCTGGAATCATAAAAATCCTAGAAGTAAACTAGAAACAACTCTTAAGGTCATTGGCCTGGACAAAGAATTTATGATTAAGATCTCGAAAGCAGACACAATGAAAACAAAAATAGACAAATGTAACAAGCTGAAAAGCTTCTGCACAGCAAAATAAATATCCAATAGAGTAAGCAGACAACCTACAGAATGGAAGAAAATATTTGTAAGCTATGTATCTAGCAAAAGACTAATATCCAGAATCCACAAGGAACTCAAACAACTCAACAAGAAAAAGAAAAAAACCTCGTTAAAAAGTGGACCAATAACATAAACAGACGTGTCTCACAAGAAGACATGCAAGCAACCAACAAACGTGAAACACTGCTCAACATAGCTAATCATCAGATAAATACAAATTAAAACCACAATACCATCCTATAATAGTCAGGATAACTATTATTAAAAAGTCAAAAAATTGCAGATGTTGGTGAAAATGTGGAGGAAAAAAGAATGGCTTATATATTGTTGGTGGGAATGTAAATTAGTTCATTTTCTATGGAAAACAGTATGGAGATATTTTGAAGAACTAAAAATAGAATTACCATTTGACCTGGCACTCACTACTGGGTGTCTACCAAATATAATAGTGAAAATATAATGATCATAATACCTGCACTTGTATGTTTATCACAGTATTATTCACAATAGCAAAGTTTTGGAATCAATCTAAGTGTTCATCAACAGATGATTGGATAAAGAAATGTATCTATACACCATGCAATATCATTCAACCATTAAAAAAAATGAAATCGGATTGCGGTCAAGATGGCGGCAACACAGGCGGAACTGTGAGATTCTCCGAATGTGAGTTCCCCAAAAAGTCTCTTGCCCTCCTTCCCCTACCCCACTGCCCACAGCTAGACGCATTGGTCCGAGGCTCAGGGACCCC